>ML286672.1:21571-32386 GCA_005239495.1 Nicotiana undulata
GGGGGGTTAGGGGATTATGGGGTGGTACTTTAGAGAAATTGTTCCATTTGCTAACCATGCAATTTTTTGAAAGATTTAGTACAAACAAAAAGATATTTAATGTTTTTTTATTTATAACAACAGTATTCGACCCAATTTATACGTATTTCGACTAATTTCATTACGTAACCGCGACCTTCCACCCATAGATGAACCTATGTATTGAGTTGAGGGATCACCAGGGAAAATTTATTGATATATATGAATTAATATATTAACATTATTCATATATTTTGTTTGGAACTCTTAAGATTAAAAATAAAAGTCTGATGAGGGCACAATCCGCTCATGTGCCCCGCTAACTACTTTCAAATCCTAGATCTGTTTCTGTTCCCATCGATACAAGTATCGAGTAATTACGTCCACCAAAACTTAACAATCAAGAACTTGACTATATTATAATCTTTCTAACTCAATACACTAAAGTACATGCCCCATGTTTATCCTATACTACTTATTGGTAAAAAAAAAACTAATTAAAAATTCTTTGTCCTGGTGATAGAATCATTTTTGGATCAAAATGACTTTTCCTTTGTTGAAAAATATTCCACTTTTTGCCAAAATGTTTTATCCAATCCTCCTTTGTTTTATAATGTGGAAGATATTGCTTTATCTTGAGGCCAACTTTATCACAGTAATTCAAGATTTCTTCATTTTGATCATCTAAATTTTTCCAGTCATTAAATCCACTTGAATGTAATAGCCCCACACAGTAAAATGTCTCCTCTTCTGGTATCACTGCAGACATCCTGTCATCCCATCTGCATTTAAAAAAAATAAAAAAATGAAGTGTAAATTAATTTTACGCGACTCATAATAAGTGGAATTAGTAGAGCCGAAACGGTAAAGTTATCCCCGTATGACCTATAGGTCACAGGTTCGACCCCTGGAAACAATCACTAATGTTTGCATTATAGTAGGTTATCTACTTCTAGGGGTGGCAATTTGAGCTCAAACCCGTTCAAGCCCACCCACCCACCCTAGGGGTGGCAATTTTTCAACTTATACATTTTAAGGTAAAAGTTTTTTTTTTTTTTTTGCAAGATGAATATGGTTCTAAAATATGAGTCAAGTTGGGCGGGTTGGACTATGACCCATTATTTAACCCATCTTAGCCCAAGTACATTTTGGGCTGGGTTAGGTAATGACCCATTTATTGACCTAGTCCATCTTAACCTGCCCAAATTCAGTCCAACCCGCCCATTTGCCACCCCTATCTACTTCACACCCCTTGGGGTTTGTCCCTTTAGTGGATCCCGCGTGAATGCAAGATACTTTATATACCGAGCTAGTGATCCGGTCTAACACCTTCACATAAAATGGAACACCGGAAGTATTTAAAGAAAGTTTTTGAGAGTACTTTTTCCTGGTTGTTGGGTAGACAAGGATAGGTCCTGTTGTCTTGTTTTGTCTGAGAATAATGTCCACAAAAACACCAGCATTAAAATCCATGATATTGGATTTTGGTACAAAGAGATTGAGCCATGGATGTGGAACATCCCATTGTCCTTTTGATTTTAGCTCTAACTCTCCTCTTCTAACTCTATTCAGAAAATCCACAAATGTGACATCTTTCTTGAATATAAATCCAGGCAAAAAGTTCAAACCTTTTACCAACTTCTTCAATTCCTGCATAAAAAAAAAATTAGAGTAATTATATATTGTAGTTTTACTACATTGGTAAGAAAATTGTCTAGTATTTTCTGGATAGAAGCATCACGTATTTATGCAGGGTACTGAAAAGGGCTGCACTCTTAGGGTTACGATATAGACAACCTATAATAATGCAAGCACTAGTGAATGCTTCCACGGCTCGAATTTATGACCTATAAGTCATACGGCGACAACTTAACAGTTGCTCCAAAGCTTCCTTCTGTGTAAGCATTTTTGGTGTTTCTAAATAATCACGGAGTTGTAGAAAGAGTTTAACTTATATCTAGAGTAATTAAATCTAATTTGGAAACATGGTAAATGCAGTAAAATAACATGCTATAATCAATTAAAATAAACTAATAATTTTACAGTATTGATGTATATAAGTTAAATCGTTGTAAAAATAGGATAGTACGCACAATGTTAAAAAATCACATTGAAATTAAAGAATTTTTTTCCTTTAATATAATTCCAATAGTAATTAATTGGTACCTCATCAACATTATTAGCAGTCTGATCATCATAGTACTTGACCATTTCTAGGCAATAAATAATGCCATTTTGGGATAATAAGGAAGCTATTTTGGTCTGATTAGAAGGTGAGAAAAATGAAGATCTCCAATTATTTAGAGAGCTTTGTTCCATCATTAGAGATCCTTCAACATAATCAAGGCCATCAATTGAAATCAAATGTTCTTGGTCTTTTGTGAATTTTGAGAAATCTGCATATAGCATTCTCACCCATTTCACCTATAAGAAAAATAAAAATAAAATCGTGTCATGTATAAGATATTTAATTATAGGGAAATCGATATGGTAAACATTAATAGATGAGATGGTAAAGATGATATTAAATATGCAATCGCATGTTAAAATATATATAATAAAGGGCAGCACGGTGCACTAAGCTCCCGTTATGCGCGGGATTCGGGGAAGTGCCGGACCACAAGGGTCTATTGTAGACAACCTTACTCTGCTTTTTCGCAAGATGCTGTTTCCACGGCTCGAACCCGTGACCTCCTAGATACTGTAAATAGATTCTAGCTACTTGTGAGTCGGGCGGATTTAGGTTATTTCACGGTATACGTGAATCCATAGTCTTTCTGACAAATTAGGTATTTTATGTAAATATTACGTGAAATTGACCTAATATAATCTGTTGGCCCTAATGCTCAATAAAGGTTGAATAGTGCAATGATGAGTTACTTATCTAAAGGAACACATATCGATTCTCACTTATATAGTACTTTTTTGTCTTTACTTTTTTAGTGGTACACACGTATTCTAGAAATTTTAAATCTGCCTATGTTGTCAGTGTATATAACTAAAATCCAGTTAGAAAATCTTTAAATATGTATATATATATATATATATATATATATATATATATATATATATATATATATATATATAGTACTTACTCTTGTTGGTGCTTTATCTAAGACAATTCTTGCCCTGGTTATTATTCCAAACTGTCCCAAACCTCCTAAAACTGCAAAGAACAGTTCTGAATTCTTGTGTTTGGAGCAAGTCACAAATTCCCCTTTACCTGAACCAAAACATGAGAAGAAAATATTATAGCAAACAATCATTTAATTAATTATATTATCACTAACATCATGCAAAAATATATTATATTTTCCCCAAATTGTATGATTTAAGGGAATTATGCCACTTGCAATTAAGTATAGATTTTTCTAATCTTATTTTAATATAAGGTGAATCTTACCTACAAGATCTTCCAGGTGGAAAAGTAGACATCACAACCTATCAAATGAATACTAGGCACATCCTTTTACATGTTAAAAAGAATAAAACTATATCTGTATAAAACTTTTTTCTAAAAGAATCTTACTTTGTTAGGCCCCAAAATGTGTCATGTTTCCAACCTTAACTAAGTCTTGATAGTGACTATCTCCCCACATTTTTTTATGTACTTACAATTTCCATTAAAATATATATAGTACCCCAAAAAAAAAAAAAAAAAAAAAAAAAAAAGGTTTTACCTTTGTAGTTTTTATTATACAGAGTGTGATACTATTGGACGGTAAGCTTTGATAGTCGTATAATTTGAATAGAAGAAAATGTACCTGTAATAACATCCATTTCATGGACATTACTAATTTGAGGACCATACCGGAAAGTTTGGCCACTAATGCCTGCATTAGAAAGAGTACCTCCAACCGTAAGATACAAGTAATCAGTCCACGAGACAGGCGAAAGGCCATGCTCGAGGGTAGCACGAAGAACATCAATCCATAACTGTTCGCCTCCAGCATCAGCGTAAAACCCTAAAGAAGAATCCCAAGAAACCCTAATTCCACAGCTTCCGTTTTTATTATTATTGTTGTTGTTATTATTATTATTCAGAGAATTCATTTCCACAATAACACCATTTTGTGCCATGGCTTGTCCTCTAATGGAATGGCCATGACCTCTTGCTGCTATATGAAAAGGGATAGAAAGACTATAGGAAAATTTAATTAATTCAACTATATCATTAATAGAAGAAGGATAAAGAACAGCAGCTGGGATTTCTTGAACAATTTTCCCAAAATCTTTGGAAGTTTCCTCAATGGAATCTGAATTTGTACTAAGTTTAGAAGCTATATCAAGAGAAAGAATTTCATAAGGAATTGAAGAATTATTCCATGGATTTAACTTTCCTATAATAGACATTAAACGACTAATAATGAAGAAAATAATGAAGTTATAACTAGGAGAAAGAAGCTTAGACATTTTAATATAGGAAAAGAAGTAAGAAGAGAAGAAGTAGGTGATTTTCGAGTTGGGATATGAGGGTATATATAGAGGGGGTGGGGGTGGGGGCAGAGGCGGAACCAGAATTTTTACGCGACGGGCACATTATTCTGCTCAACCAGTGCCCCTTAATGCTGGGTGGGGGTGGGGGTTTGGATAATATTTGCATGCAAATGAGAGTTAGAAATCTTGGAGAGAGCATAGTACAAAGATTCAGAAGATCTTTGAAAAATATTACATGGGGAGGGAGAAAATTCTATGAAAGATACGAAAGGACAAGACTTTTTGTGATTTATTGGTCTTTTGCCTTTATGTTTCTAAACGTCATAACTTTCTCATGGGATGAAGGATTAGAATTCACCTCTTTCATGTGTTGTAGTATTGTCATTACCAAGATTCCTTAATGCCACCCACTGGTTTCTTCTCTTTCTTATCTTCTCTGCGCGTGTTAGTCAGACAATACTGTATTCCGAGGCGAGTTTAGAATTTAAATTTGATGGATTTAATATTTATATTCTTATTATTAAAAAAATAAATAATTTTTTTACTTCAAATGATATTTGAAAAGTGAAATTTTTATTCTTAAAAATAAAGTAAATTACCTACTATAACAAGTAAATATAATTAACATGATAGTGTGAAATTTTTTACAATAATTGTGTATATAATTTTGTTCAGTATAAGGGTCTCTGAGTTTACGTGGTCTATGCTTGCAATATTAATTAAGAAACAATGGTCATAATTAGGTCTACATGAAAAGTGCATATTTCTCAAATTATCCATTCAATATCTAATGCAATCTTCATATATCTTTGGTTTAATTGGATAAAAAAATTGATAGGCATTATACATTTGAAAAATATTCTTCAAATTAACTGAGAAGGGAAGGGAAATCTACTGGAAAATGAGAGGAAATATCAATATGATTTTTTCCCCCTCATTCTAAGATCTTATTTGTAGGTATTATTGGTAACATATCAATCTGAAAAGTCAATTCCAAAGTATAATTACCATAACTCTGTCTTGTCCATTTCAATATAGATTTCATCACTTTCAACTTGATCCTATCTTTTACTTTAATTTCCCTTTCTCGTCCTCTTTTTTTTTTTTAATTTCTTTGAATTTGTGCATGCATGTTCTTGATTTATTTCACACTATATTATAAGACAAATTAAAGCCATAGTACGTAACACCAAATCTAGTCTCTTAGAAGAATTGTAGCAAGCAAACACTATTAAAAAAAAAAAAATTAAAATTAACTAGGAAGTACGACGCTAATATGTCGTTAAATTGCTCGTCGCTAATAGAATTTTTTATTCTAATCTGTCGCTAAATCGGACTTTGTTGTTTAACTACAGAATTTGCCCGTCCCTAATTTCTTTTTTTTTTAGTAGTAAAATTATGACTCATTAGTCCAATTTATGGGTTCGACCGATTGTGCATTTGGTATTCGGATAATAGGCTAAATTCACGTAGTTTAGTGTATGTTTATACTCTAACTTAATGATGCTTCACTGTCTTAAGATTATTAAATGATGATAAATCGGCTCTAATTGTGATTTTTGTGTTTCACATGAGCTAAATGCACTATTGAGGACTTAGGATGGTGATTTGCGCAAAATTGAAAAAGAAAAGCCCCGTGGGATATTTGATGGGTGAATTGAAGGATGAAAGCGCTTGAGGCAGAATAAAAGTCCATTAGCGCGGGCAATAGCGCGAGCATTAGCGCGCCCGCGCTAGTTCAATGATTTGGGACAGAACAAAACTCCACTAGCGCGGGCATTAGCGCGCCCGCGCTAGTCCAGCGACCCCAGGCAGACTGAAACCCCATTAGCGCGGGTATTAGCGCTAGTATTAGCACGCCCGCGCTAGTCTAGACGAGAAACTAAATTCCTGAAGGGCACTTTTGGAAGTTTGGGACCAATCCACTTAACCTATATAAGGTTAACTCGCCCAGAGGAGTACATTATCAAGGTTTAGAGGCTAATTCAAGAATAGCAAAGGCAAGATGCAAGGAGGGAAATTGGGCATCAATTCTCATCCCCCTTCCTTGTGATTTTACCATTGATCATGATTTCCTTTGTTGTTTGCAATACAACTATGAGTAGCTAACTTCTTTAATCTAAGGTTTTGGTGGAACCCGTTGAGGATGAACTTGTTGTGATATTAATATAGTTTTGCTTGGTTTTCAATCTCTATTTGTTCAACTACATTCTTGTTGTAGTTGATTGAAGGGCCCTCAATTAGCTGTTCCTATTTAGTGTGTATCTACTCGAGAGAGAGTGCATATTTAGGTAATTGTTGAACAACATCACTCCCGGAGTATAGGAGAGATCCATAACCGAGGATTTAAAGGTTGGATTAGAAATAACGATACCTTGGGTGCAATCTAAAGTGAACTGTAATATTAATTAGCTAGCGTAACTTGAGAGAGTGCGTCTAGTAGATTATCATAATTACTTGAGAGAGATTTATGATAGTCTGAGTGTTCATGATTGATAGAGATAATTAAGCCAAAACTATAGGAAATATACAAGAAGGGATTCCATCAACGGGGGAAACCATAACCTTAGACCTTTATCGCATTTGTTTACATCAAAACATTAGTTGTCTTTTAGTTTGTTTAATTTCCTCAGCTGTAGTAGTAAAAATACCAAAAAGTGATATTTATAACCTTTGGGGAAATTGATTGTTGAGAATCTAGTAGTCTAACAACAACATTTGATACGTTAGTTCCTTATGGGATTCGACTCTGGGCAAAATACTCAGATTATATTTGCAACGCCCGCTTAGTCTTTTAATAGACATAGTTAAGCGTGATCATATACCTTGATCATTAAAAAAAACTTATTAAAAGGAAAATACTTCTTTCACTTAAGTATGTGTGAAAGTCACTTTTTTTTTATTATTAACGTAACTTTTAGTTAAGTATTCGACTGATTGTACATTTGGTATGACGAAAGTTATTTTTCACGAGGAAGTCATTTTTCTGGTATTCATTGATCATTAAAAAAAATTCTATTAAAAGGGAAATACTTCTCTAACTTAATTATATATGTGTGAAAGTTACTTTCTTTTTTAAAATTAACTTAACTTTTAATTTTATATTATTTGCTCCAATACACTTAAACACTAAGTCCAACAATCTCATCAAGACACTCTCATTCTAATATTATTATTTTATTAAAGTTTACTTTGTTGGAGAATATTTTCTAACTTATCAATTAAACATCAAAAAATACTTTTCATAGAAAATAACTTTCGTCGTATCAAACACGTTTGAATCCAAATAAGATCTTAACAATTTGGAGCAGTAATCTTAGCTAGGCTGTTTCCAAGAAGATGCCAGTTAGGTTTTACGCGTTAAAATTTCTGGAAATAGACAAGTTTTAAGTCAATAACTATTGTAAAAGTGGATTCATATGTTCTATTTAGTCTCATGTTTGGTTGGTTCTTGCATATTTTGACATCCTTATTTACCGTCTTGTCTAACTATACGACATTCGATATTTGTATTGGGTTCGACTAAATCTGAAATATTTAAGCCGAAAGTTTCACATTGAGAGTAGAGGAAGATCCAGAATTTGAACGTGTCGAGGGCACTTGAGTGGACTGTTCGACTAGTGTCTCCATCTGACTTTTGATCTTAAGAGTTTCAAGTAAAATATATATGATCACTGCAAACATACATACACATATATATCCAGGTTATTTGCGTAAGTTAACGGGGTTTTGGTGATCCCTCTACTCCAAACATAGATCCGTCTTTAATTGGGAAATAAAATACTCCATAAAAAAGAAGATTTCATACTCAAGGCTCAAACTGAAGGCCTCTGTTTAGAGATAAAAGAATACGTACAACTCAACCACAATGCTTTATTGATATTGTAGAGTTGCATGTCTCTCGTGTCCCAACAACCAAAAAAGAAATTAAAAATGATTGATACAAACAAAATAAACATATACAGTTCCATGTGATATGGAAAATTGGAATGGTCCTGAAAATGCTTTGGCGTAGCTACACGAATAAGACAGAAAAATGTAAGACAATCACTAAAATTTAGAATTTGCTTCATGACTGGCGTGGTATATCTATTAGTTAGGACGAATACGAGATTATATATGCCATACAATATGCCAATCACACACACACCATATAAAGAGAACCACGAAATTTGAGAACTAAGATATTTATGGTCAAAATTAATTTTATCATTTGTATTCAATAAGTACTGCATGATCGAATAATTAATATGTATCCTTTATAAATAATGACTTGTTAGGCATTTGCGGCCGATCGCAGGGCTACATATTACCGATGGAGTTCAATTAAATCCCCTTAGACGAAAATTATATGCTATATATGTACGTAGGTACAAGATAACATAACTTTTGAATTCCCCTGATGAAATTTCTACATCCGCCACTAGTCGTAGCCATACTTTTGAGAGAGATCTTCCTGATATCAAGGTAGTCCACTGCATAAGGTATAGCGTTCAGGCATGGTCGGAAGAAGGGTTGCACCCCAAAGAGTGTGATATAGATAGCCTACCTTAGTGCAAGTATTAGTGGTTACTTCCACGGCTCGAACCCGTACAAGTAGTGGTGACAAAATGGTTAAAAGAAAACAGTTATCCACACATATTATCCAGTAAAAATAGGTTGGATAATAAACTTTTTAAAAACGGATCTAATATGGGTCGGGTCAGTGATCATATTCAAGAAGCTATGGATAATACAGATATCCATATTACCGTCGATTAACCTGTTTTGTATCCATATTAAATATGAATCAGGTCGAATAATTTATCCGTTTTTTTGCATTACCCATTCCCACCCATATCCGACCCGACTTAGCCCGTTTGACATCAAATCACACGGAAATAATTCTATCGTTGTTCCGGTGCTCTCTTCCACTTTATTATATCTAGTTAGGAGAAATTAAACAAGTTGATGAAGACATGAGAGAAGTTGCTCGATTGTTGGAGATGCACTTTTATGTATTTGTAATAAGTTAATGCATAGGGTAGTTAAGTGTAATATTCCTAGTATATTGTGTGAGGTCCAAAGCAAAGATTTAGTTTTGAATATACTGCATTATTTTCATATATAGCCAAAACAAAACTACCATTCAACTTATAATCTTTGACTATTTGACCTAAAGATCTCGAAGGCTCAAGACCTATAATCTTTCATGCATTTCGTGGTCCTAATTTATATTCTAGGTGTAACTTCAAGTATATACTTATTTAATTAAAAATATACTAAGCAATTTAATTCACAGTCTTGTACAAGTTGAATTATTTTGGAATCATTGAAATGTGTTTCAACAAATTTCACAAAAATATAGTAGCGAGTACAAAACAGCATTGTCCCTTTCATATCTGTCTGAATACTGATTGTTAGATTTTTTTAGTCTAAGAGAGTAGCCGGTAGATGTAAAGTATATATGTAATTAATGTATAGTATGTGTAATCACCCTCATTAAGACACCTCCAACCAAGAAAATTTCTCTCTCTAAAACTCTCTCCGTACTAACGGCTATTTCTCTAACAACAGTAACATCCCACCTCATTTAGGAGCGAGTGGTGCGCACACACCTCCGCATGGGATCGCCGGCAGGCAGCACATCGGCGCGTCCTATGGAGAATCTTGCTCCCCCAGTTGGAGCGACTAACCCTACGAGCGGAATTTCACCCAAACTAGACTATGCCACCCAACTCCAAAGCTCGACTAGGGGACCCCAATGTCAAAGCTAGGGTTACGACCCACAATGGTATGCCGACGGTCATCTTCAAGGCCAGTGACTATTACGGAATAATGGCGGAGGAATGCAAATTCACAATCATAGGGAAATTTCTGAAATCTCGTCTCAACATCGAAAGAATTCGCTTTGTTTTTGCTAAAAAGGTCCCCCTTAAAGGAGACGTCAAAATCGGTGCCTACGACTATCGCACTGTCTTTATTGATGTTAAGAATGAAGAGGATTGAAAATTTGTTTGGTTTAAGCGCTCAATTGAAATTGATGGACTAGTTATGTGGTTACAAAAATGGACGTCGGATTTTAAACCAGAAGAGGACTCTCCAATTGTTCCCGTTTGGGCTCTTCTGCCGAGTCTCTCATTTCATTGTCATACTTGGCACTATGTGAAACAAGTTCTGGATCCGGTGGGCATTCCTCTATCAATATCACAACTGATTGCAGAACCAGGACAAGCATGGCTAAGGTACGAGTGGAAGTGGACCTCACCAAACCACTGCTGAACTCTGTCTGGGTGGGAATGAAGGAAGAGTCTAACCCTCTCAAGGTATTTACTCAGAAACTTGAGTACGGGGGGGGGGGGGGGGGGGGGGGGAGAAGAC
>ML286672.1:32493-45109 GCA_005239495.1 Nicotiana undulata
GGGGGCGTCGAAGTACTGTAAACACTGTAAACTACTAGGCCACTCCATAATACAATGCAGGGCTATTGAAAAGGAGAAGGATAAAGAAAAAGAGAAGGAATGTGGGCAACAAGATTTAGTGAATCAAAATCAACAGGAAGCTAAATAGAAAAAGGAAGACAACAAAACTATTGGCAAAACTCAAAATAGTAAAGACAAGACAGACAACTCCACTGCTCAACAGGGCAACAAAACGCAGACCAAAGAGGACACTAGTGCAACTACGGCACAAGGAAGCAATGCTCAAACCTCCAAGAAAAAGCAAGCAGGGCATCACGGTAAGCATAGTAAAGAAACAAAGATGTTGGCAGAGCCTCATAAGAAGAAAGACCCTACCAAGCTATTGGGAAAGAACGACAAAGCGAAACAAGACAACCCTCATCAACCTGAAATACCTATGTATTCTTCCCAGGAACATGAGGATAATACCATCATCAAGAAATCAATAAAGAAGAAGAAAAAGCCTACTAACAAACACCTTCAAGTTAGGAACAAACTGTGGACCAGGAGAAAGAATAAGAGGATATATAATGACATTGACAAGGTTCTTAAAATAATTGAAGGGACTTCAGAGAAACTTATCCAAAATCCAAATGAAAAGGCAGAGCACGATCAAACAATGACTCCAAATCAGGAAAAAATAGGCTGACCTTAACTCTAGCAACAACATCAACCAAGGAAATTGGAATACTAGAAACGGAAATAAAACAACGCAAAAAGTTCATGATATACAAGTCGAGTGGTGAACTGGTCGTGGACCTTGGCCCTATCAAGCTGGTAAAATGTAATTCTTCAAACATACATGGAACCTTGGTGGAGATCGACAACATAGAAGAAGTCTCTTCTGAAGAAGAGGACATTGGTATGCAAGATGGAGTAATCTCAGCTCTATCAGAACCTCCAGATCCTATCTCAGAGGAACTAGACAACATAACTGCTAAACAGGGCCTATCCCCAAGAGGAACAAAGCTGAAAATAGGGGGAAAAAAGAAGGAAAACAATCCGGGCAGATCAGTCAAGCAGGTCTCCTACACACTAAACATCAAAATAAAACCACACCACCCTTTAAATCCAATGTTTAAAGCCATCATTTGGAATATTAGGGGGATGAGATCCAAATGAGCCTTCGACATGCTATTGAAACTAGTCAGACTCCACAAAGTCAACTTCATCGCATTACAAGAACCTTTTTTGGCACCTTCTCAGATTGAGGAATTCAGAGAACAACTTGGTTTCGACAATGATATGACTAATAACAACAACAAAATCTGGTGTTTTTGGAATCATACTCTCAACTGCACCCTCATATCTCAACACAAACAACAAATGACTTTCAAGGCTAACCAAGTTGGCCAATCAGACTACTTTTGGTTCACTGCCGTCTATGCAAAGACCAATGCTAGCAGAAGAAAAAGACTCTGGAGGCAGCTTAAGAGATTGCATATTTTGATAGATGGTCCTTGGGAAGTAGGAGGGGACTTCAATGTGATTGTATCTCCTGATGAAAAGAAGGGAGGTCGTCCTCACACTCTCTCTAAGAGTATTGATTTTATTAATTGTATGGACGATTGTGGTTTATTTGACACAAACTTCACTAGCAACAACTTCACATGGTGTAATGGTATGAAGAGAAGGAAAAGGATCGGCAAAAGGCTTGACAGAGTCATCACCAACCAGGAATGGATTGACAAATTCTCGTACTCTAGAGTCGATCATCTCCCAAAAACAGGATCGGATCACAACATGATTTTTTTCCAGAACACTCCAGACAACATGAATTTAATTAAGTATTTCAGATACTTAAAATTTTGGTATGAACAATATGGGTACCATGGCATTGTGAAGAAGTGTTGGGAGGTGGATATTCAGGGAAACCCGATGTGGAGACTCCAGAACAAACTCAAGAACCTTGCTCACACTCTTAGCAGGTGGTCGAGGGATACAATTGGGGATGTCTTTGTAACAGTCAAACACATGGAGGAAACTGTCAAAATTAAGGAGGAGGAATACGAAGCAGATGACTCGGATCTCAACAGAATAGCTCTACACAAAGCTCAAGCGGACTATATAAGATGGCTTAAGTCTCAGGAATCCATATTGAGGCAGAAAGCTAAGGTGAAATAGGCAGAGGAGGGCGACATCAATTCAAAATACTTCTACAGCATAATTAAGGGAAGGATAATAAGAACTCAAATTCTTAGAATTAAGGACTCCGAGGGCAATTGGAAGGTTGATTCTAACAGCATTGCGCAGGCTGCTATTGACCATTTCAGCAACTTATTCTCTCAACCTGAAATTAGGAGTGATATGAGTATCCTTAGATACTTGGATGAAAGAGCCACTTACTATCACAATGAGAGGCTTCAGGCATGCCCCTCTGAAGAAGAAATTAAATCGGCTATTTTCTCTATGGATCCTAATAGCTCAGCTGGACTTGATGGCTTCAATGGACATTTCTTTCAATATTCTTGGGAGATGATCAAGGTTGACTTAATAGATTTTGGGAAATCCTTTTTCACTGGAGCTAATCTCACTAGATACTACACACATGCTTTCTTGGTTCTCATTCCTAAAGTAAAGGCCCCGAGTGAGTTTAGCCAACTAAGACCCATAAGCCTTTGTAATTTCACTAATAAAATTCTTTCCAAGATCATTGCCATGAGATTAGCCCCTATTCTACCTAGCATTGTTTCTAAAAACCAAACTGGATTTGTGAAAGACATGCTCATCACGGAAAATATACTTTTGGCTCAGGAGATTGTTCATGGTATAGCAATGTGGTCATGAAATTGGACATGTCTAAAGCATATGAAAAAATGTCATGGACCTTCCTCACATCAGTTCTCAAGAAGCTTGGTTTCAAGGAATACTTTATAGAGCTCATTCACAGGCTAATTTCAAACAATTGGTATGCTATAATAGTCAATGGAACAAGGCATGGATTCTTTAGATCCTTCAAAGGTCCAAAGCAAGGTGATCCTCTTTCCCCTGCCCTCTTCATTCCTGCTGCTGAGGCTCTCTCAAAGTCTTTGAATCATCTCCACTCCAACAACAATTCAAAGGTTTCAACATGAATGCAAACGGTCCACAGATCAATCACCTATGTTATGCTGATGATGTGGTCCTATTGTCCTCCATCAGAAGACAGTCCATCAAGCTAATAATGAAGAAGATTGAAAGATGCCAACAGACCTCCGGACAGGAAGTGAACAAAGAAAAAAGTTGTTTCATCACACACCACGATCTTGATCCAAGGATTAACAGAAGGATTAAGACATGGACTGGCTATGAGCAATCTAATTTTCCTTTTACCTACTTGGACTGTCCTATCTATACAGGAAGGAAAAGAATCAATATTTTCACGGACTTGGCTACTAAAGTGGTGTCTAAAGCAGGAGCTTGGCGAAGTAAGATGTTAACTGCGGGAGGCAAAGCTCTGATCATTAAACACATTCTCCAGTCACAGACTCTTCACCTATTCGCTGCCATGGAACCCCCTATGTCCATACTATTACAAATTGAGAAGTACTTCTCCAACTTTTTTTGGGGAACGAACGAGGGGAACAGTAAATACCACTGGTGCTCATGGAGAAAAATGTGTTACCCTATTGAGGAAGGGGGCCTCGACTTCAAAAGACTCAAAGATATCTGCAATACCTTCATAGCCAAACGATGGTGGAGACTTAGAACCATCGACAACCTGTGGACTAAGTTCATCAAAGCTAAATATTGCCCGAGAACCAATATGGTGGCCAAATTCATTGCTCCAAGCAACTCCAATATATGGAGAAACTTACTTCAAATCAGACCTCAAGTGGAGCAGTATATCAAATGGGAAATAAATACTAGTAACATTCTTTTTTGGTGGAACAATTGGCCTAGTCAAGGCCCTATTGCTCGAAGTGTACAACTCGCCAGAAAACCAGGGAGTATCATGGTTAAATATTACATTCTTGGCAGTCAGTGGGATATCCCCAACCTCAACACCTTTCTACCTAACACGATTGTTCAGGATATTGTACAAATAGAAATTGCAGACAAAGAAAAGGCATACATTGGTATATGGTCCCTGGAGAACACTGGTAATTTCTCATGCTCCTCAGCCTTTGACAAGCTCAAACAAAGACAAGCTAAGGACCCTATGGCTGCTAATATTTGGGGGAAAAATATCCCTTTCAAGGTTTCCTTCTTCATGTGGAAACTTCTCAGGAAGAAGCTACCTCTGGATGACATTATTCTCAAGTTCGGCATTCAAACGACATCTAGTTGTACATGCTGCAGAAACGCACATCCAGAAACTGTGGACCATGTCTTCTCTACTAGCTACATGGCCTCCAAAGTTTGGAATCATCTTACGGGCCCTCTGGGCATTGCGCACAGAGGGAATACAGTTAACGGGGTATTGGACTGTTGGTGGCAAACAAGACCAAAGAATGCACTTCACAAATTATTACTCAATATCACCCCTTGTTACACCATGTGGGAAATCTGGAAAGCACGATGTGCAAAGAAATATAATAACAAATCCACCACTGTATTTAGGATTGCTAATCATGTTCTTTTCAATGTGCAGGTTAATACTTCTAAATGCTATACCAGAGTAGACTACAACTGGAGAAGGAAAAACATTTGTCACGTAACAGAAACTCATAAACCCAAGATAACTAGTGTTATGGTGCGGTGGGAAATACCTCAAGGGGACACATGGAAGATTAACACCGACGGAAGCTTTGTAGCCTATAGCGGGCAGGCAGGAATATGGGGGGATTGTTAGAAAGGGAAATGGGGACTTGATTGTGGCTTTTGCCAAACCAGTGCAATTCTCAACTAACATTCTTTGTGAACTGCAGGCCGCTATCTATGGAATTAATTGGTGCTATCAACAACCACCACCACAACTCACGCTAGAGATGGACTCACAAGTGGCCGTGAAGATGATCCAAGGACTGGTTAAACCACCATGGAAACTTCGAAGAGCTGTGGATGAGGTGCAAAAGAAGATGCTTGAAAGACGCTTCCACATAAAACATTGTTATAAGGAAGCCAATGCGGTAGCTGACTCTCTTGCAAAGCTAGCAATAACATCGGGCAATGAGAGAATCTTTCTCACAGAGGAGGAATTACCAGAGAATTCAAGAAGACCGATGCGAATGGATAAACTACAATTGGCCTCCTTCAGATTCAAAAAGAGCAAACACTCAGGATGGCATTATGATCCTCCTTAAACAACTCTCGAGGGGAGGTCTAATCTGTGAAGACAATCCTCCCCCTACCCGACCTGTTATTAGTTATAGCATTGTCTTATGCAATCTTTAATCGTAATGTACGGGTCCTTTTGGTGTACTCTGGAGGTTTTGGCTATACGCCCCCCTCCTTATTTATCAATAAAAAGTGTTGGGCACTGGTTATCTAAAAAAAAAAGTATAGTATGTGTATAATCGTATATAATCAATGTATAATATATTTATGTATATCGGCCAAAAAAATTAGATAATAAATTCGATCGGCTATTTGCGTAAAAAATCCTAAAGTTTACTTGGATCAAAATATGTTAAAAAGTTTAGAGTCCATTACTCATATGGTTACTAAATTTTTCAAAATTTTCTATCAAAGTCTTCTTTTTTTCGTTTGTAACAGCAAAGTCACTTAATTATGTCTATAACACTCAGAAGGTCACTCAACCAGATTTATCAAACTTTTGATCGTCAAATACCTATTTTAACCTCTAAATTATCAACTTTTATCTTCTGCTTTTTTAATATTATGATTTTTTTCTCTTTTTAATCAACATTATGGACTTACCTATAGAACATAATATTTTATTTTAAAATAAAAAAATATTTTTGTAGCATTATAATGTCATAAATTATTCAATCCGTCCAAAATTTACTTCGTATATTATATAATGACCAATCCATCTAACTTAATTAGTTTGTTTGACAGATTCTGCAGGTTATACTTTCATGAGTAGAAGATAAAAACGCACAACATTATTAATAAGATCGTCTTCCATATTAATTTGAAACAAGAACATTGCGTAAAGAAGTGAAAGTAGTACGGGCTAGTCAGTTTTTAGATTGATAATTGAAAAATAGTAAGCGTTTGTTGAAAAATAGCCACTATTTTGCTGTAACACGAAAAGTTCCAGCATAATATACTGGAGATTGGTGCACCTGTGTATGCACTTTTAGTATATTATGCTGGAACTCCAACACACGGAAAGTTCCAGCATAATATACAGGAGATTGGAGCACATGTGTAAAAACTTTCAGTATATTATGTTGGACCAATATATTATGTTGGAAGTCAATTATATTATGCTGGAATATTTTTCGGATTTTGAACAATGTTTTCGTTCAGATTTTTATCTTTACATAAAAAATGTCTAAATTTCGATTAATTTTGAAACTGTGGCTATTTTTCAATTACCACTTATAAAACTGGCTATTTATGAGTTTCACCCCGTAAAGAAAGAATAATATAATGCGAAATACGAGTTTGTCTGATACACATATTAATGGATAATGAAAATTAAGTTGATTAGTCAAAGCAAATTTTCTTTAAATTAAAAAAAATAAAAAATATTGCAACGTGACATATAATTGCTTTTTACATATTACTGCAACAAAGGATACAATAATGTCTTCATTTGGCTTAGGAAAATAATTTTCTCTCCGATCAAACACGATTAATTTTTCGAAGTTTTCTTTTTCCTATCATAAAGTGGCCTAATCATTTTTCTGCTGTCTCAATTCATACAAAGTCATGTGCGGATCTGCAGTCAGTGGCGTTCATAGTTCGATTTGGATCAGTTTTTCCCTAAAAAGAAATCAAACTAAGTAAGTCGATTTTTCAAATATTAGAACCAAATCAAACCAATTAAGTCAGTTTTTTCTCGATTCGGTTTATGTCGGTTTTTCGATTTTTCGGTTATTTATCGGTTTTTTCTTAAATATAAGACATACACTACCACACACATATTCCGGCGACCACATTTTTAACGTGACACTATCAAATCAATTGCCCTTTGAGAAATCTATTATTTACTAAAATAAATTGATGATAATTGAATCAAATAACAACAAATAGTGATGAATAATTTAAGGACTCAATTAAAAATATTTTTTTATACATGAAATGGATTCTTACACTTAACAAAAGAAAATTATCAATCAAACTAGAATATAAAGGTAAAGAATTATATTAAAAGTGCAAACGATTAACATTCACCATAAAAAATTTAAAACTTTATATAAACATATATATATATATATATATATATATATAGATGTAATAATAAATTTGAAATAGCTACCTATAGTCGGTTTGGTTCGGTTACTTTTTTATTAAAACCAAAACCAAATCAAATTTGATCGGTTTTTAAAATTCAAAACCAAAACCAAACCAAACCAAACTAAAAAGTATCGATTTTTTTGATCAATTTGGTTTGGTTTTCGATTTGGTTTGATTTCTCGATTTTTTATGAACACCCCAATCTGCAGTAACTCGACTCGAATGATTAGTCATTGAGAATCCTGACGTGACGGATGAACTTCTGTTTCTACAGCCTTATTGTCTCTCTCTAAGATGCAGAGAATCGAGCCCTAGCCGACATTTGTCGTTCATCAAAAACGTTCGAGAAACTTCTTTTCTATACACATATAATTGTGTATTTAGAGGTTATAAGTAGGATTTAGGAGGAAGACTTATTAATGGACTTATGGGTCATCCATAACCCGGCCTTGAGTAGACTCTACCCAATAATGTGGGAAATGATAAGGTATAGTCGCTCTCAAAATAATATGTATATTTTATGTATATATTTTGTGTATATATATTCTATATGTTATATACAAAAATTATATAACTTTTATACACTTTTCTGACTACCGAATGTAAATAGTTTCTGACACGGACTAAAATTGAAAATATCCCATAATATTTTCCAACAGTTCTGCATCTTTCACACACTGATCTCTCTCTGAATATAAGACTTAATATTACTGTTAGAAAGGTGGAAGTATATTTAGAAGATTTCCTTTATTCCATAATATTCTCATTTCTTTTCCTTTTAACCCTTTTTAGAAATTCCCATCTGCACCCCTAGCATATTGTGTCACGGGATCAAGAAAAGTGTATTTTGTGGCTATTTCTTAGTCTTATCTTAATCTTCCAATTTTTATTTTTTTTTTGATTGACCAATTGCAAATCAATAAATCAGAAAATCAAATCTTTCTTCATTGATTCCATTAGAAAGTGAAAGGTTTTAGATTTTTAGACAAGACGTTTTCCGTCTCAACATTTTCCAAAATATACGTGTGTACTGTGTATAATTATTTACTTAATTATAGTTGAAATATGACTCGGTATTTCAAAGTATCTCTCTTTATATATATATATATATATATGGTTGCGGGGGGAGGGGGGAAGGGGTTGCGGGTGTGCGCGCACGTGTGAAAGTACTTATAGACGAAGTTAGATACTATATATTTCAAAATTATACTCTCTCAATTAAGAATTAAAGACGTGTAAATTTTGAATTCGTCACTGACCGAGCGGTTTAAGGCTTGAACTGGACTAATAGATCGAGAGACACATGTGAGAATCTATGATGTTAGTTGCGATTTACGTGAACTTTGTATATATACGAAGAGTTTACTAAATATCTAAAAGTATTTGACTATAAATCTGAATATTAATATATTAACTTGAGCGTCATACGTCTCATTTGGATTGATGTTACATATAGTTTTATAATGTATTGTATTGTATTGTTTGAAAAAATATGTTTGGATAAATTGTATCGTTTGTTGTCGTTTCATGATGTCACGCACCAATAATTTGAAGATTAAACTTACAATATTACTAAGAAAAAATAGGATATGAAGTAGAATTATTATATAAGAAAGTTTGGTAATTGATAAAATATGATTATAATAACAAAGGGCAAAATGAGAGAAAAAAGCAAGGCAACGACGTCATCACACTAAATCCGTCATTCCATAAAGTATCACTTTTTGTCATTACGTAAAAAATATTATATTTAAAGTAACGATACGATACAATATATTAAGTAATAACTGTCCAGACATAAACTGTTACAGAAAACTCATAAACTTTAAATCGCGAATCCGCTGCCGACGGACAAAAGACCATGCAAAAGGAGGAATGTGAAGTCCTCAAAGATACTGCAAATCTACATGGGGATGAGACTATTATCATGAGAGTGGTCCGTTTCATGTCTCAAAATGAACAAAAGCATATATATGCCCCACTGTTTATACTCTACCAGCCTGTCTTAAATTCGTCTTACTGTGCAATTATGGCTATGCATATATTGCATGAGAATTTTAGTGAACCCAAAAAGTATAATCAATCACCATATATAATATATTGCCCGCCTATGGTATATATACATAGTGTAATTCAGTGGCGAGCCAGAATTTTCATTAAAGAGTGTCAAAATATATAAAAGTAAACATACCAGGAAATTAAGGGGAGTCAATACTGTAGACAATAAATTGCGTCAAGAAAATAAAATCAAGACCGAAAAATATTGCGACAATCGTAGTATTTGATTTTAAATATTTGAGCGTTACAATCTCTATGAATCCTCTGATTCTACTTTTCTAGTATAAATTCAAGGGCCTTTGAGCTTGATCTTGAATTTAAATTTGATTTATCCGTCGTGAACACTTTGATTGTTGCCACGAATTGTATCGCGAACAAGTAGCCTTGATCTTGAACGCCTTGTATTTGATTTGACTTCGTTCTTGATCTTGAATACTTGAATTGTTCTTCGTTCTTGAGCTTGAACTTGATTTATTGAACTTGAACTTGATTGTTTGAAGCTTGAAACTTGTAGAGAAATTTGCGGCGTTTGATCCACGAGCTCTCTCTTGCTTCTTGTTATAACTTCTGGTGTCCTTTCTGAGTTATGAAGACCCCTATTTATAGTTGTGGAAAGGAGGAGTTGTGATAAGAACAAACTCTTTCCGACCAATCAAATTGAAGTGTGACATGGCCGCATTTGATTGGCCAGAACATGTCACTTGCACACGTGGCGTGATTTCATTGGCCTTTTAGCGTGACTGGGCATATCTTGTCATTTTGACACGTGGCATGGTCCTATTGACTCTTCCGCTTGACTTGGCGCGCCACATCATTTGACACGTGGCACCAAGCTGGGCCTCTAGGAAGATGACATCTTGGGCTTAATAAAGTGGACTCATCATTTTAACCCCAATTAAATGGGCTAGCCCAATGGATTAAGACTTATTTATTTGACTCGTATATATTGGACTTATATAATTAATTCAATTATATTAGCCCGTAATATTTATTTGGACCAATATATATTGAATTTTAAAATTCAATCTAAATTCTTTTATGGATTTAATTTTAATAAAATTTATATGCCTACAAATGCCCCTACTTCAAAGTTCGTTAAAGTGTAGACTTGATCAACTGCGAAAAAACGAAATTTGAAGTACTGGTATAGCCAAAAATCTTACAGTTTAGATATTTGCTTGACTCTATTTCACACTGGCACTTTAAAATTGTACGCAGTTAATTAATTCGCCTGAATTCTCTCTGAAAATTTTGGCAAAGTCCCAAGTACAGTTCATATGTTTAGCGCATATCTGCGCGTATATGAATGTCCAACTTCCACTTTAGGATTATTTATAGGAACTTTATTAGATCATGCTTGGAATTTGGCTCCACTTGATTTTAAGAACAAATCAATATTTTTAGTGCACATTATAGTTCCCCCACAGTTAGTTACAACACAGTAAGTATGTGGCTTTAAGCCATTCACCTCCTCTTTTTTTTCTTTTTGTCTTTACTTTTTGGACTTTGCTCTTTTAAATTGGTTTAAAAACTTAGCATTAGACACAACCCCACCGTTTGAGAAAAATAAGCTACTAAACTTGCAATTTTATAGGTTCTGCAGACTTCACGTCAATGTGGGTGTTGTTACCGTATTTAATTCGGATACTTTGGATAACCCACAGAGCACAAGTTCGAATCGAATTAGGAGTACGAGTTCATGTTGGACTCTAAAAAATCTTCACTCCCACATCGTTAATATGCCATTGCAAGCCGTCTATGAAAATCTATATAAAGCCATGCACTCGTAATTGTTGAGCATCAATTCCCAGCTTTTGCATGCTAATTGAGTCTAATTTTGTGGACTCAAAAGCGTTGACGCGAAGGTAATTTCTTCTTCTTTTCTTGTGTTTTTCTTCCTTTGTAGCCCTTTTTTTTTGTAGGTCAAACAAGAAGGATGTGTTTTTGTTTAACGAGATAATCCATGCATGAAGAAGACAATCTTAGGTCTATGAGGGGATGGGTACTCATCCTTGCCCAAATTATCGAAGAGATTACTCTCAACGTGGCCCGATTATTGGAGAGATTACTCTCAAAATGTCCCGACTATCGGAGAGATTACTCTCAATGTGACCCGACTACTGGAGAGATTACTCTCAAAATGTCCCGACTATCGGAGAGATTACTCTCAATGTGGCCCGACTACTGGAGAGATTACTCTCAAAATGTCCCGACTATCGGAGAGATTACTCTCAATGTGGCCCGACTACTGGAGAGATTACTCTCAAAATGTCCCGACTATCGGAGAGATTACTCTCAATGTGACCGACTATCGGAGAGATTACTCTCAATATGGCCCGAATATCGGAGAGATTACTCTCAATGTGGCCCGACTACTGGAGAGATTACTCTCAAAATGTCCCGACTATCGGAGAGATTACTCTCAATGTGACCGACTATCGGAGAGATTACTCTCAAAATGACCCGACTACTGGAGAGATTACTCTCAAAATATCCCGACTATCGGAGAGATTACTCTCAATGTGACCGACTATCGGAGAGATTACTCTCAATATGACCCGAATACCGGAGAGATTACTCTCAATGTGTCCCACTACTGGAGAGATTACTCTCAAAATGTCCCGACTATCGGAGAGATTACCCTCAATGTGGCCCGACTATGGAGGCCATTTTACTCATTTAGACCTTTGTGCTCATTCTAATACTCTTGATTTGGACTTTGATGACCCCTTTTTTTTTTGCAGCTCGAGAGATGGAAAGTTTCAGAGACTATACCTCACCTTCCTCCAAACTTAGATATCTCATAATCGAGACTAAAGATGACACAGAACAAACGAAGCTTTTGGTTCACGCCCCGCAAGCTGGCCGGTATGCAGCCTCATGGCCTTCTTTGAGAAACTCTCTTCATGTAGAAAACTGGACCTTAGAGCACAAGTCAACTTCTAATCCATTGTCCAAGATGTGGTCTCTCCAAGCGCCAATCCATCGCCACGTAAACATTTCTAGCACCTTTCCAAGCTTAGGACGTCGCATAATTCAATGCGAAGTACGTTGGGGAAGCACAACAACAATCGAGGGCGAGTATCGTCACATTCCAGGATATTGGGAATGGGTTGAAGATGTACTTGGTGGAAGTCAACAAACCCTGAGTACAGCAAAGATAATGATGCTGTATATGCTTCACTTTTCACTTATGATCGAAACTCGAACATTTTACAAGCATTTT
>ML286673.1:0-23865 GCA_005239495.1 Nicotiana undulata
CTCCTAGTACACATAGGATTAGGGTTAGTGTTATTTACTCCTATTTGACTACTTAACTAACACGTTGTTTGGTTCTTTGGCTGTACTTTGACAGCGTAAAAATAGTATGCTTGGTATAACTATTAAGGAAAATTCAATATTTTTGGATCTCTTATCTAACTGCATTCTTTTTTTATTTAGTATTGATAGCTTTAGGTGAACAAAATGACCTTTAAGCAAGTCAAAATTCAAATCCTTGACTCTTCATCAGCTGATCAGCTGGTGGGCAACTTTTTGGTTCTTCATGAAGATGAGTTAGGGTTAAAATGTGTTTGAATAATTCAGATAAGCGTGGATTTGACCACACCTAGGGTGAGCTATGTCCAAAGAGTTACGATTGTGAAGAAGTTACCAGGGGATATCTCTTTCTTATCTACTTCTGCCATTCCCCTTAGTTGCACGCATGTGCAATTACTTGCATCTTTCTCTTGGTGCGGTAAAGAATCTGGTAGTTGATAGTTAAATATAGTAAATAATCCTGATCCCATATGTATTAGGAGTAGGACATGTATTATATATATATATAGGGCTCATTGTATCATTGTCAATATCAATATAATTTTCCCGTGTCATATTTCTCACATGGTATCAGAGCAACAGTGAGAAAACATACGGGAAAGAAAACCAGGCCAAAACAGTTCGCAGTGCTTCAATTCCGGCGATCCTTTAGGGTTGTTTTTCGAAAAAAACCTATATCCGTCGGTGCGGTGTTGTGCAAAAACCAACACCACCACGAGGTAGATCAGCTTCCGGCGACCAACCCGCAAAATTTTCTCCGGCAGAAACCCTCCCACGCGCCCTCACGTGCCGCCGGGAAAATATTTTCTGGCGAGTCTCCGACGTCACGCGCCGGCGCGTGAGGCTTCTTCCGGCCATTTTTTGGCCAAGCTTCTTCAGGGCACCCTGGTCGCACAGCAATTCCGACCCTACCCGTGCCTTTACTTTTTGATTCCGAGTACTTTGAAAATTTTCCGGCAGCTACAATAGTTTTCCGACAACTACAGTATTCTTTCCGAAAAAAGCATCCACATTTTTTGTGTTATTTGCTGATAATTTTGCTAGCCCTCTCTTTAATCCAACCATGTCTCTCAGACTTGATGCTTTTGGTTCCAAAAACAGTGGCATTGGAAATTCCGTCTTGATGATTACTTCTGAACCCCTACTTGGGAGTTCCAATTATTTATCTTGGGCCTCGTCTGTTGAGTTGTGGTGTAAAGGTCAAGGTGTTTAAGATCACTTAACCCAGTGTTTTAAAAAGCGACGAAGCGATCGCTTTAAGCGCAAAGCGACGCGAAGCGATGCCTTGTCGCTTTTCCATGCTTGAAGCGAGGCTGCCACACGAAGCGCTCGCTTCAGTAGAAGAAGCGCGAAGCGACAAAGCGCTTGCTTTTGTGGTGGAGGGGGTCAGTTTTAAGAAAAAAAAAGGTTTGGGTCAGTTTTAAAAAAAAGAAGAAGTTTGGGTCTGTTTTTTTATTATACAAAACAGACCCCTAACCTAAGTAAAGACCATTTCTCTCAAAATCAATTACTGCTAGGGTTCAAGACTTCAACAGAACTCCAGGTAGTTTTTCTTCTTTCTTCTTTCTTCATCTTGTTCTCGTCCAGGCACCTGCTCATAGCTAGGGCAGGTGCGAAATTTTTTTCTCCTTTTTTCCTGCTTATTTAGTATTGTAGCCTTTATTAATTAATTTGTATGTGTACTTCACTTTATAAAGTTAATTATTGTGTGTGTGTGTATATATATATATATATATATTATATTTCAGTTTATTTGATTAGTATTTTAGCGTTTATTAATTAATTTTTATGTGTATTTCGGCTATATATATATATTTACAAACCGAAATACACATAAATAGTGGTATTTTAACCTTTATTAATTAATAATTAATTTTATGTGTATTTCGGTTTGTAAAGTTAATCTTTTATATATATATATATATATATATATATATATATATTATTTTCAGTTTATTTGATTAGTATTTTAGCCTTTATTTATTAATTTTTATGTGTATTTCAGTTTATAATGTTAATTTTTATGTGATTTTGCATTTCTTATGGTTTATGGAGGAATTGGTGGTAGTGGTACCTACTTTGAAGTTTTTAAATTGAACTTTTTGATTATTTATATTGTGTCTTTGCAAGGTTTACATTATGTTTTTTAAGAATTGCGCTTCACTTCAATGAAGCGTGCGCTTCGCTTTTGAAGCGAGACGAGCCCCTGTCGCTTTTTTGCGCTTCTCGCTCTCAAAAACACTGTCTTAACCAAACAAGCTAGTGAGGGAGATGACAAGGCCAAAGCACATTGGGAAAAGATCGACGCTCAGTTATGTAGTATTTTGTGGCGATCTATTGATTCCAAATTGATGCCTTTGTTTCGTCCATTCAAGGCATGTTATTTAGTTTGGGAAAAGGCTCGCACTTTATACACTAATGACATATCTCGTTTCTATGATGTGATATCGCGAATGACAAGCTTGAAGAAACAGGAATTAGATATGTCTACTTATTTGAGACAAGTACAAGCGGTCATGGAAGAACTTGAGAAGTTGATGCCAGTTTCTGCTAGTATTGAAAAGCAACAAGAGCAACGACAGAAGATGTTTCTAGTTCTTACGCTCGCTGGACTTTCGAATGGCCTTGATTCAGTACGTGACCAGATTTTGGCTAGCCCGACTGTCCCTACAGTGGATGAATTATTCTCTCGATTACTTTGCCTTGCTGCAACACCAAGTCACCCAATGATCTCACAGACACTTGACTCCTCTGTTCTCACATCCCAGACAGTGGAGAATCGGGCATCTCAAACTATAGAGAATAGGCGAGGTGGAGGTCGTTTTGGAAGATCTAGACCCAAGTGCTCTTATTGTCATAAACTTGGACAAACTCATGACGCGTGTTATTCTTTACATGGTCGACCACCTAAAAATGCTTATGTTGCTCTGACCGAGACCACAGGTAACCAGGGTTTTTCTTTATCTGAAGGGGAGTATAATGAGTTCCTTCAGTATCGAGCAAGTAAGCAGACATCTCCACAAGTAGCCTCTGTTGCTCAGACTGATACTTCTGTTGCTGGTAATTCTTTTGTTTGTGTTTCCCAGTCTAGTACTCTTGGATAATGGGTAGTGGACTCAACCGCTTCTGATCATATCTCTGGTAATAAATCACTTTTGTCAAATATTGTATATTCACTCTCTTCCCACTGTTACTTTAGCCAACGGGTCTCAAACTAAAGCTAGAGGAGTTGGACAAGCGAATCCCCTATCCTCTGTCACTCTAGATTCCGTTCTTTATGTCTTTGGCTGTCCTTTTAATCTTGCATCTGTTAGTCGTTTGACTCGTGCCCTCCATTGTCGTATATATTTTATTGATGATTCTTTTATTATGCAGGACCGGTACGGGACAGACGATTGGAACATGACTTGATTCAGAAGGCCTTTACTACCTTAACTCACTCAATTCCTCCAAGGCATGTCTAGTTACAGATCCTCCAGACCTAATTCACAGACGTTTAGGACATCCAAGCTTATCCAAGCTTCAGAAGATGGTGCCTAGTTTGTCTAGTTTATCTACATTAGATTGTGAGTCATGTCAGCTGGGGAAACATACCCGAGCCACCTTTCCTCGTGATATTGAGAGTCGTGCAGAGTCTATTTGTTCTTTAGTTCATTCTGATATATGGGGTCCTAGTAGAGTCAGTTCAACCTTGGGATTTCGTTATTTTGTTGGTTTCATTGATGATTATTCAACATGTACTTGGCTTTTCTTAATGAAAGATCGTTCTGAGTTGTTTTCTATATTCCAGAATTTTTGTGCTAAGATCAAAAATCAATTTGGTGTTTCTATTCGCACTTTTCGCAGTGATTTTATCCTCTCAATTTCAGCACTTTATGACTTCTCAAGGAATTATCATTAGGCCTCTTGTCCTTATACCCCTCAGCAAAATGGGTTGCAGAGAGAAAGAATATGCACCTCATTGAGACTGCTCGCACACTTCTCATTGATCTCATGCCCCGTTGCGTTTTTGGGGCGATGCAGTTCTCACAGCTTGTTATTTGATTAATCGGATGCCTTCATCTCCCATCCAAAATCAGATTCCGCATTCAGTGTTGTTTCCTCAGTCACCCTTATACTCTCTTCCCCCTTGTGTTTTTGGGAGCACTTGTTTTGTTCATAACTTAGTCCCTGGGAAAGATAAGTTAGTTCCTCGTGCTCTCAAGTATGTCTTACTTGGTTATTCTCGTGTTCAGAAGGGATTGTTACTCACCTGATCTTCGTAAGTACCTTATGTCAGCTGACGTCACATTTTTTGAGTCCAAACCTTTCTTTACCTCTTCTGACCACCTTGATATATCTGAGGTCTTACCAATACCGACCTATGAGGAGGTTACTATAGCTCCTCCTTCACCTTCCGCCACAGAAGTCTTACCCATTCCAACCGTTAGGGAGTCTAGTGTGGCTCCTCCTAGATCCCAACCGTAGGAACACCACTCTTGGCTCCTCCTAGATCCCCAGCCACAGGAACACCACTCTTGACTTATCATCGTCGTCGACACCAAGCATCCAGCCCAGCTGATTCACGTCCTGCACCTGACCCTGCTTCTACTACGGACCTGTCTCTTCCTAGTACACCGATTGCACTTCGGAAAGGTATACGAACCACACTTAATCCTAATCCCCATTATGTCGGTTTAAGTTATCATCGTATGTCATCAGCCTATTATGCTTTTATCTCTTCTTTGTCATCTGTTTCTATCTCTATGTCTACCGGTGAAGCATTGTCTCATCCAGGATAGCGACAAGCTATGACTGACGAGATGTCTGCTTTACATACGAGTGGTACTTGGGAGCTCGTTCCTCTTCCTTCAGGTAAATCTACTATTGGTTGTCGCTGGGTGTATGCAGTCAAGGTTGGTCCGGATGGCAAGGTTGATCGATTTAAGGCCCGTCTTGTTGCCAAGGGATATACTCAGATATTTGGGCTCGATTACAGTGATATCTTCTCTCCTGTGGCTAAGGTAGCATGAGTCCGCCTTTTTCTATCCATGGCTGCTGTTCGCCATTGGTCTCTCTATTAGTTGGACATTAGGAATGTTTTTTTTTTACATGGTGACCTTGAGGATGAAGTTTATATGGAGCAACTACCTGGGTTTGTTGCTAAGGGGGAGTCTCGTGGCCTTGTATGTCGCTTGCGCCGGTCACTTTATGGTCTAAAGCAGTCTCCTCGATCCTGGTTTGGTAAGTTCAGCACAGTTATCCAGGAGTTTGGCTTGACTCGGAGTGAAGCTGATCACTCTGCATTTTATCGGCATTTTGCTTCGAGCCTCGGTATTTATCTGGTGGTCACATAGACCGATATTGTTATTACTGGCAATGATCAGGATGGTATTACTAAATTAAAGCAACATCTCTCTCAAAACTTTCAGACTAAGGATTTGGGCAAACTAAAGTATTTTCTGGGTATTGAGGTCGCTCAGTCTAGCTCAGGTATTGTGATATCACAACGAAAGTATGCCTAAGACATTCTTGAGGAGACGGGAATGACAGGTTGTAGACCGATTGGCACTCCGATGGATCCGAATTCTAAACTTATGTCAGGACAGAGGGAGCCGCTTAGCGATCCTGCAAGATATAGGCGGCTGGTTGGTAAATTAAATTATCTCACAGTGACTAGACCTGACATTTCCTTTTCTGTGAGTGTTGTAAGTCACTTTATGGATTCTCCCTGTGATAGTCATTGGGATGCAGTTGTCCGCATTCTTCGGTATATAAAATCGGCTCCAGGCAAAGGGTTATTGTTTGAGGATCGAGGCCATGAGCAGATCGTTGGATACTCAGATGCTGATTGGGCAGGATCACCTTCTGACAGACGTTCTACGTCTGGATATTATGTTTTAATATGAGGCAATTTGGTGTCTTGGAAGAGCAAGAAACAAAATGTAGTTGCTCGATCTAGTGCAAAAGCAGAATATCGAGCAATGGCTATGGCAATATGTGAGCTAATTTGGATCAAACAATTGCTCAAGGAGTTGAAATTTGATGAAACCCGCCAGATGGAACTTGTGTGCGATAATCAAGCTGCCCTTCATATTGCCTCAAATCCGGTGTTCCATGAGAGGACTAAACACATTGAGATTGATTGTCACTTTGTCAGAGAAAAGATACTCTTAGGAGATATTGCTACAAAATTTGTGAAGTCGAATGACCAGCTTGCTGATATTTTCACCAAATCCCTTACTGGTCCTTGTATCAATTATATATGTAACAAGCTCGGTACATATGATGTATATGCACCAGCTTGAGGGGGAGTGTTAGTTGATAGTTAAATATAGTTAATAACCCTTAATCCCATATGTATTAGGAGTAGGACATGTATTTTATATATATATATATATATATGGCTCATTGTATCATTGTCAATATCATAATTTTCCGATCCTTTTTGATGTTTCACAGATTAGGGTAGATATGGAGCCTATGACTTCAGAGATCAAACCGGTTCAGATTAACAATGCACCGAGGAGACCTCGTATTCTGCTTGCAGCAAGTGGAAGTGTGGCTGCTATCAAGTTTGCCAGTCTATGCCGTGCCTTTACTGATTGGGCTGAAGTTAGAGCGGTTGCTACAAAAGCTTCTCTTCATTTCATAGACAAAGCTTCACTTCCGGAAGATGTCATTCTTTATACTGATGAGGATGAATGGTCAACTTGGACGAAGATAGGTGACAGTGTGCTACACATCGAGCTCCGGAGGTGGGCTGATTATATGATTATTGCCCCTTTGTCAGCAAACACACTTGGGAAGGTGATGTGTCTTTCTACATTTTTTAGATGCTCAAATCTTATTTCATGATAACGCACATTCTGCCGCAAAGACGCAATATATTCCCTTATTCTAGTTGACAACAGTATTACTGCTTAGTTCAGGTAATGCGTTAAAGCTTAATGTAGTCGGTAAAAAGACAATTTATTGAAGATGCAAAGAAATTGGGTTTGGGTGAGAAGAGTTTCGCAGCATGAGTTGCGAAATCCTCTGTGATACGGACTTGCAGAATTGTCAGATATTGCCAATGTGAATACTTCCATGATGGAAGGTGTTAAGAGAGATCGATAAAATTTCCCATATTATAGATCTTGATTTGTTTGGTGCATGGTATTTTTAGTTGTTTGGTGTTGATAGATACATTGTTTTCTACTTTGCAGATAAACTGATATATGCCTTCTGTACTGTAGATTGCTGGTGGACTATGTGATAACTTGTTAACCTGCATCGTACGAGCATGGGACTACGATAAACCCCTTTTCGTGGCACCAGCAATGAATACATTGATGTGGAATAATCCATTCACAGAAAAGCACCTTATGGTAATTGATGAGCTTGGGATCTCTCTCATACCACCAGTATCAAAGAGACTAGCCTGTGGGGATTACGGGAATGGAGCAATGGCTGAACCGTCTCTAATCTACCAAACTGTAAGATTCTATTATGACGCACAATTACGATCAGGTGGAAGCAACGTGGCGTGATCCACAGGTCATGAAATTTCATTCATCGGTTTGTACAAGTGATAGAAGTTGTTGAAATTTAGGACCAGGAGCTCAGCTGTGTTATTTTTCTCCAAAATTCTTCATCTCCCTAGTATCTTTTTTGTGCCCAAGAGCTACTTTCAATCAAGGTTCATGTTCATTTTAGTCGAGGAAATGAGAATATCACGTAACTGCTGTTACTAATGGATGTGATCATGATCATGATCGTGAACATGAAAAAACAACTGTGTGTAACGGGAAAAATTGACGCAGCTATTATTTGGTTATGTATTTATTTCCCCTCCCTCGGTGTAAAAATTGCGTGGGGTAGTCACTTTTTAAAGTGGTATTTACTTTTTATTCAGCATTTTTAATGCTGAGCAAAAGTAGCTACTAGTTTATTAAAATTAATATGAAAAGACGGTGTTACTCTTTCTTCTATCTCTTTTCCTTCCCAAATGGAAATGCAGTGGCGAATGTGTTTCTTCTCATTCTCAAGCGGATTTAGTTGCAAGTTCTAATGTTAAAATGATTCATGTTCCAGGCTAGTCTATACTCAATATGATTCTTTATCTTTTTTGAGCTTGGCACAAATGTTTATTAACAGTCCCTTTCATTTGGGGCAAATACTTCTATAAGATTCATTTTTCAGGCTGAGAAAATAAATAAATGAAAGAAACCGTGTCCTTAGTTATCGGAATAGTTAAGGATATGTAGTCCTTAACTTTGACTTACAAGCTCATAAATTAAGGACAACTAGTCCTGAACTTACAGTAACAAGCTCATAAGTTAATGACATCTTAGAGTTGGAAGTTTAAAAATTAAGGACACTTGGTCCTTAACTTAGAGTTACAAGCACAAAAATTAAGGACTGGTAGTCCCGAACTTTGAGTTCCAAGTTCAAAAGTTAAGGACATGTAGTCTTGAACTTAAAGTTACAAGTTCAAAAGTTAAGGATGTAGTCCTAAACTTAGACTTATAAATTAAGGACAGCTAGTCCTGAACTTACAGTAACAAGCTCATAAGTTAAGGAGACTTGGTCCTGAACTTTATGAGCAAAAGGGTATTTTTGTCCGAGCAGATAAATATTTATTAAAGCAGTGACTAAAGACTAAAAATATTTTAAACAATGATTAAAAGTAAATACATATCTTATTACTGGCTAACTGTGCACTCCCCTCCCTCGTGTGTATTTTTGTTTTTTCCAATAACAAGTATGTTTGGAACAATTTGCATGCAGTTCGACTATTTGACCAGACACTTGTTACCTTTTATCAATACAGGTGCCATATAACTCTTTTGATTGCATTCTTGAAATACTGTAGCGGATACTGTTAATTGAGCTGTAAATGTCTTGTTCACTGAAACTAAACCCTCTCCAGGATATACTGTTTTGTGATGTTAATAATTGGCCCAATCAGTGATTTAAAAAAAAAAATAGTGTTAATAAAAGAGCTTATTAACAAATACTCCCTCCGGTCTAAAATAAGTGATTTTCTAGCCTTTTTCTTGTGGTCCAAAATAAGTGATTTTTTCAAAGTTCAAGAATGAATTAATTATTTTTTTCCTACATTGCCTTTGGAGTAAATAGTGTTGGAGTATAAAGAAAAAAAAAATCAAGAAGTCTATCAAAAAAAAAAAAAGAGCTCAGATGCACATACTTTCATCTTCAGTCAGATGCGTGTGACGACCCATCGTTCACAAATTGTGCAGGTAACTTCACTGCTCTTGAATGCACCAGCCGGGAATCGAACCCGGGTCTGTACCGTGGCAGGGTACTATTCTACCACTAGACCACTGGTGCATCTTGACATAGCATATTTACATCTAACATAAAGAAATTTATCCCACTCAATTTTTTGGCACTCTAACAGAATAATATCTGAGTACATTTACTTGGAAATGAGCAATCAACATTTATTAACAAAAAACTTGGGATTCTGTATTTTAATCATGCTTTAGAAATTACATTAATGAAATACCTCGGATTATAACCATTTTAAACTTGTCACATCATATAATACCCCTCCGGTCCACAATAAGTAATGCATCATACTTGGTATTATCCTATGCATAAGTAATGCATAGAAAACCATGGCATTAGTAATACCAAGGCTATTAATACATGCATTAGCATGCTTAAAGACAAAATTGTCCTTAAAGACCCTTAAAGCATATGGAGGCTATTTTTGTCAACAACTATTTTTTCTTAAAAGCTATGCGATGCATTATAATTTTAATACACCACACCAAACAATAGATAAGAAATAATATTTGCATAACTAATGCTTGCATTATTAATCCATGCATTACTAATACACATTATTCTGACTATTCTTATACACCCTACCAAACGACCCCTAAGTGATTTTTGACCTTTGACACACCCCTTAAGAAAATGCTAACTCCTAAAAAAGGTATTTTGACTAAATTACCCTTGATTAAAATTTGTTTATTGTTAACTTGACACATTGGAATATATAAATAAGGGCAAATTTAAAAAACTAATATATAACTTGACACTTTTGATTATATAGGACACTTCCAAGCTAAAAAGGCCAAAATGTCACTTATTATAGATCAGAGAGAATAACAATTTCATAATACTAAAGGTGATAGTTTCTCACATACTTCACCTCTCATATATATTTGTAATTAAATCAAGTTAGTTCTCGGTATAGTGCTTTCATTCTATGTTAATTAACTTGGTTGCTTATAATATTAACTGGGTTGAATCTAGCTCTAATATGTAATTTAAAAAAGTTAAACATAAAAATTACTACTAGAAATACGCTAAAAACCGATCAAAGTTGATCGGTTATGGCCAATTGCTTATAAAAATCATTTAGAACTTGCACTTTTTTCCTTTTTAATTTTGTTTTATACATCAAATACACGTTTAATAATATATAGTATGTGATTTTTATTTTTTTTTACTAATTAACACGGATGCACGTGTGAGGTACGAGATGTGTGTAACGTGTATAAGATGCAAGAGTGATGCACATGATAAAAATGTGACGCACGAGATGCACGTGTAACTCGGTCAAAGAAAAACTCATTTGAGTCCCAAAATATCGCTATATAAATTGAGACGGAGAGAGTACCTTCTTATGCATGCATATATCATTTCCCTTAATGGCAGCCCTCCCCATCCGAAAGAACCATGCGTTAACTAAAAAATTCTTTAGCCTCCAACCATTATCGTTTGAAAAAGAAAAAACAAGCATAAAAACGAATCATAGTGAAATCAAAGAAAGTAATATAAAATTCTTTTTTATTCCATTTGCTCTCAGTTAGGATGCTAAATCTGGCAGAAGCCCATATACAATATAAGATATACATGCATGCATAGGACCTGGTGAGAATGCATTAATCTAGATCTTGTAAATTAATACTGTCATGGTATTTAATTTGTATGCCAGAAACTATATTAACTAAGTTATATCTAGTTATACATATAATATTTCACATGCTATACATACTATTTTCGATATATTCTTTCATTTCCCAATTGTTTTGGTTGTATCCAAAGAAATTAATTTTCTCAATGTTGGGTTCAAGTGTGTGTGTAATATGATTTGGAGTCGACATGACATACTTACTTATAAATAGAATAAAAGTTGAAGCAAAAAAATGAATATATAGGACACCGACTTAGAATTAAGACTTTATTTGTGTTGTCATTTATCACTTAAAGCATCCACTACAAATCCTAATCCTAATTAGGAGGCTTAACAGGAGCTTTTAACCCAAACAATACAAATATAAAACAGATTAACAAAACTAATACACATCTTAAAAAGTAACCAAGATAGTGTAGACGCTAACACCAGTAACATTGACGCTTGTAATATGATCTATTAACATAACAAAATAGAAGTAGTAGTATTTCTTGGAAATTAATATCAAAATTACATGACACATTTATAAGACTATATATTGAACATTCATATCGAAACTAAGGCACAATGCCACTGTAATCCCGGCAACAATGTGGACAGCTTAAATCACTACTCATCCAGGCTAATTTTTCTAATTTTTTTTTGAAGATGATTGTGTACTTATGATGGTCCAAAAGGCATAGGCAAAAACATATAGTAAGCAGTGGTGATTGTGTAACAATTCAGTGGCTACACAATCACAGTCAGGATTAACCTGAGAAGTGAAGATAAAAATCGAAGATGATGCTACACTTGATAGTTATCAGGCAAGTAAAGGTGAAGGTTGTCCAATTGTTAGTCCCTCAATACAAGAAGAACCATTCACAACTGATGCTGCTCACTATGATCACTAAACGAAGAAAAATGCAAAATCAAATCAAAACGAAATCGAAAGATTGGTGGAAAAATCAATAACTATGACCCTGAATGAGCAAAAAAGGAGCTGAATTGCAGAAGGAAAAAAAAGAGAGCTCGGACGCACAATCTTTTCATCTTAAGTCAGATATATGTGACGACCATTGTTCACAAGCAGTGCGAGATTACTCCATCGCCCTCAAATGCACCAGCCGGGAATCGAACCCGGGTCTGTACCGTGACAGGATACTATTTTACCACTAGACCATTGGTGCATCTCGTGACGACAAAAAGGCAAACAACTTGTGCATAAAGTCATCCACCCAAATTTTGGTTAAGTTCTTTTTATTATTATTTTTGGTAATTAGTTAGATTTTTATTACCAAAATTGGAGTTATGTACAATGTACAAACACTGAATGTTGGACATCAAGTACCAATCTTCGGCCTAAGCTTAGAAACTAAAATAGCAAAAAGATCATCTCAATACCAAAAGTAATTAGGCTCGGTAGTAGTTCAAGCTCTCCAGCCACTTTGCAATCTTCACCTTTGAACCTCTAAAATTGATTTCTTGAACTATCTGTCTTGCCAGAACCTCAATACTCTGCTGTTTCCCTTGAAACACTTTATAATTTCTTTCTATCCACACGTGGAAAACAAAGAAAAGACTCATTTTCTTTTTCCTTGTGTTACTTTTAACTATTTAACATTTGAATGATCTATGCTTTTTAGCAAACATGGTTAAAAAGTATTGTGTTTGTCCTAATTATGTGATATTTTTCGCTTCTCGAGATTTAAAAATGTGAACTTTGACAATAAATTAAAAATATTTTTTTTCATTATGTTGACATGATAAAAATTGCAATTATAGTGCTTTTCGTATAGTTTTTGAATATCAAAATTTCAGTTCTAAAATATTAAGTAAATATAATCAAATTTAGGTTAAATAATTAGTTAAACTAACTCTCGCAATGCAAAAGTGCCATATAAATTGAAACTAAATGATAGTATGTTTTAATAGTACATCTAACTTATGTAGCTAACTCTAGTGGTGGGATGAATGGTTGCTTTTGAAGAAGTAAAGGCAAACCAAGAACAAAGCATAAGATGGGGGAAAGAATCAATTAGCATGAGCACAAATCTTGAACCAAACTTTCTTGCAATTGTCAGAAAACAAGGGGACATTCAGTGGCGAAGCCGCATGGTCACAAGGTGGTCAATTGACCATCCTTCGTCAAAAATTGCACTGTGTATATAGATAAAATATTTCTTTTTAGATATATATAATACATATTTAACACCCTTTGTCGTGATTTTTTTTTACTTTTTTCAAGTTTGAATACTCTTGAAAAAATTCCTAACTCCACTGGAGACACATATATCTGACAGAGATCAAGATTCAAGATGTTATATGTAAACTTGTCCATCAACTCCAAAATAAACATTTGACTGATGTTGATTGTAATCTTCAACTCCTATATATTACTTGTAGATTGAAAAAGAAGAGCTGAAAGAAAAAAGAGAGAGCTCGGACGCACACATATATTTTTTGAACTATCTGTCTTGCCAGAACCTCAATACTCTATTGTTTGCCTTGAAGCACTTTATAATTCCTTTCTATCCACACGTGGTAAACAAAAAAAAAAGACTCATTTTCTTTTTTCTTATGTTACTTTTAACTATTTAACATTTGAATGATCTGTGCTTTTTAGCAAACATGGCTGAAAAGTATTGTGTTTGTCCTAATTATGTGATATTTTTTGCTTCTCGAGATTTAAAAATGTGAACTTTGACAATAAATTAAAAATATTCTTTTCATTATGTTGACATGATAAAAATTGCAATTATAGTGCTTTTCGTATAGTTTTTGGATATCAAAATTTAGTTCTAAAATATTAAGTAAATCTAATCAAATTTAGGTTAAATAATTAGTTAAACTAACTATCGCGAAGCAAAAGTTCCATATAAATTGAAACTAAATGATAGTATATTTGTTTTAATAGTACATCTAACTTATGTAGCTTACTCTAGTGGTGGGATGAATGGTTGCTTTTGAAGAAGTAAAGGCAAACCAAGAACAAAGCATAAGATGGGGGAAATAATCAATTAGCATGAGCACAAATCTTGAACCAAACTTTCTTTCAATTGTCAGAAAACAAGGGGACATTCAGTGGCGAAGCCGCATGGTCACAAGGTGGTCAATTGACCATCCTTCGTCGAAAATTGCACTGTGTATATAGATAAAATATTTCATTTTAGAGATATATAATACATATTTAACACCCTTTGTCATGAATATTTTTTCACTTTTTTCAAGTTTGAATACCCTTGAAAAAATTTCTAACTCCACTGGAGACACATATATCTGACAGAGGTCAAGATTCAAGATGTTATATGTAAACTTGTCCAACAACTCCAAAAGAAACATTTTATTGATGTTGATTGTAATCTTCAACTCCTATATATTACTTGCAGATTGAAAATGAGAAAAAAAAAAGCTGGAAGAAAAGAGAAAGAGCTCGGACGCTCAATCTTTTCATCTGTAGTCAGATATATGTGACGACCAATCGTTCACAATTAGTGCGAGTTAACTTCATTGCCTCCCTCAAAAGGCCATCTTGCATTTTAGAGCTCAATCCGGTGTTCTGAGGACTTCAAAACCTCATTTTATTTTTTCTAGATTTGCGTGCGTAGTCCGGGCATTTTTTCGGAAAGCTTTTATGTGAAAATTTGAGAAAATAATAATTTTAGCCTTTAAACGTTGATTTTAGTTGCCTTCGGTCGATATTTTGAGTAAACGGGCCTGGACCCATGTTTTGACAGTCCCCGAGGGTCCATAGTAAATATGGTACCTGGGCGTATGCCCGGTATCGAATTCCGAAGTCCCTAGCCCGAGAAATGAATTTTTGATGAAAATTGTAAGACTGGAATTCTAAGAATTTTAAGAAATTGATTAATGTGGGGTCTCATTGGTACCAGGCCCGTATTTTGGTTCCGGAGCCCGGTGCAGGTTTGATATAATATTTAAGTATAACAACCCGACCGGTCCTTCCGTATAATTTGCACAGTTATTCATGTTTTGCCTTGTCATGCATTGTTTATACTGTTTATGATGTGTTGAAGTCGGTTGGTTCGGGTTCGAAATGGTTGTAGTGAGAATTGAGACACTTAGTCTCTTAAAGTAGCGTTATAGTTGGAAAAGTCAACTGGGAGTTGACTTCTTGGTAAACAATCTCGCAATGCGGATTTTATGGCCCGGGTAGCTTCGTTAGGTGATTTGGGATTAGGAGTGTGTTCGGAATGTAGTTTGGAGGTCCGGTGTAGAATTAGGCTTGAATTGGCAAAAGTTAGTTTTTGGCGATTTCCGGTCGGCAGTGGAAAATAGGCTATCGGGATCGGAATAGAATTCCGGAAGTTGGAACAGGTTTGTAGTGTCATTTTGGATGTGTGTGCAAAATTTCAGGTCAATCGGACGTGTTTTGGATGGTTTCGGCATCTTTGGCGAAGTTTAGAAGTTTCAAAGTTCATAGGCTTGAATTCGAGGTGAATTTAGTATTTTGATGTTATTTTGGGTGTTCCAAGGGTGCGACTAATTCCGGATGATCATTTATGACTTGTTGGTAATTTTGGTTGGGGCCCCGAGGGGCTCGGGATTGATTTTGGATGGTTAACGGAGGTTTGGACTTGTAAAATTGCAGCAAAACTGCTGCTGGTGTCATTTTTCTGGTGTGACCGCACCTGCGGATGGGGAACCACAGGTGCGGGCCTGCAAAAGAGGAAAGGGATCCGCAGATGTGGAAATTGGGCAGCTCAGTGAAAAGCCGCGGATACGGGTGGGATCGCACTTGCGGAGTCGCAGGTGCGGAAATGGAGCCGCAGATGCGGAATTTGGCCTTTAAGTGATTTTTAGCAGATGCGCACCTGGGACCGCAGGTGCGAGATTTTGGCCGCAGGTGCGGAAATCCCTGGGCAGAAAATATAAAAAGGGTCCTTAGCGAATTTTGATCTTCTTTTCACCATTTTCATACGAGTTTGAAGCTTTTGAAGGGTTTTTGAAGAGGGAAATTGATAGTTCTTCATTGAGGTAAGGTTTTTGGACTCTAAACTCGTTTATATGTGATTAAAGGTCTGATTAATGATGAAAATTTTAGGAAAATCAGCGCAAAAATGGGTTATTAGGGCTTGGGATTAAGAGACCTTAAAATGAGAATTTGAGGGATCATTTGGACTCCGGTTTAAGTGTTCTTGGTATGTATAGACTCGTGGGAGGATGAGGATCCTTATGGTGTAAATTTTATTGAGTTCCGAGACTTGGGCCCGGGGGTGGAGTTTGGCCAATTTCGGGAATTGTGGCTAATTTTGATAGTTTTCGATTGGGGTTCGTCTCCCTAGCATATTTTGATGTTATTAATCTGATTTTGATAGACTCAGTGGGGGCCAATTCGAGGGGCAAGAGCATCACGAAGTAGTTTTCAGACCGTTTTGAGGTAAGTAATGATTGTAACTCTAGACCAGAGGGTATGAAACCCCGGTATTTGACATTGTCTTGACAAATGAGGTGACGCACATGCTAGGTGACAAGCGTGTGAGCGTGCACCGATGGGGATTGTGACTTGGTCCACCCCGTAGCGACTATTAAGCCCCATGTTTATATTGGAATCATATAATATCCTGTATTTTCGAGACTTATACTTATTTATGGGTTGTAAGCCATGTTTAGGGCCTTTTGCCGATCTGTTTAGACCCTCAGGGGTATTTTTACACTGTCCTCTCACTATCTTGATAAACAATTTGTGAACTCAGTCATGCATACTATTTATTGCTATTTTCACTGTTGTTACCCTGTTTTAGAGTATAGTGAGGTATTTTGGGCTGAGTCTGTGATGTTGAGGTGAGCTGCCCGAGTGGCTTGTGACGATGACTGAGTGAGGCCGAGAGACGAGTTTGTGAGGATAGTTATGGATTGGTCTGCATGCCGCAACAAATATTATATGGATCGGGCTGCACACCGTAGTATATGTATATTGAATCGGGCTACACGCCGCAACAACATAGTGCTTGGGCTGTAGGAGGCCCTCCGGAGTCTGTACACCCCCCCTAGTGAGAACATTCGACTATATTTATGTATTGGATCGGGTTGCGCGCCGAAACATATGTTATATGGATTGGGCTGCACGCCGCAACGTATTTTAGGTGGATCGAGCTGCACGCCGTAGCGATTGAGTGGATATCTGGTACTTGTTGAGTGAGAGTGCTTAGTGTGAGCATGACATACTGATAGTGGAGACATGTGTGACTGAGATACCTTGTTATGAGTGATATTGTGCCTGAAAGGCTGTTATATTGTGAATTCTATTATTTTTCTCACTCTTCTTTATATTGAGCTTTTCTAACAAAAGTTGAATTACTGTTTTACAAAAATATGATTTATAAATGCTCTTCATTGCACTCAAGTTTTTAGTTACTTTGGTTACTTACTGAGTTGGCGTACTCACGTTACTCCCTGCACCTCTATGTGCAGATCCAGGTACCGGACCAGCTCGCTAGTTGACTTTTCGTGTGCTTCAGAGTTGACCACGAGTCGTGGTAGCTGCTCAGTGTCCACATCTGACCTTCCTTCCCTTCCTATTCCTAGACTTTTGATGTTTGGTCTTGTATTAGTGGCAAGGATACATTTTTATACTTTGTATTTTCTACACTATATGCTCATGACAGTTGACTCCCGAGGTCTGGGGCGGTTTAGATTGTTTGTCTTGGTTGTTATTCCTGTTGAATTTGTCTTAAAAGTGGATCTTTATCAGTTTATGAGTTTATATTCTATAAAAAAATAAATGTTGATTTCATTGTGTTAGAGTGCTAGACTAGTTTCAAGATAGGCGCCATCAAGGCCTTTATTGATTTGAGGTCGTGACATTAAGTCATGTCCGTGAAATTTGGTAAAAATCAGAGTTGATTTGACGTGATTCAGACCTTTGGTTGAGAGAGTAGAAGTTTTAAAACTTTGTCGAAAAATTTCATGCAATTTGGTGCTAATTTCGTAGTTCTATGTGTTATTTTGGCGATTTGATCGTACGAGCAAGTTCGTATGATATTTGAAGACTTGTGTGCATGTTTGGTTTGGAGCCCCGAGGGCTCAGGTGAGTTTCGTATTGGATACAGGGTGTTTTGAACTTAGGAAAAATTTGCTGGTATAACTGAACCTGTTGCATTCCTCTGATCTCGCATTTGCGAGATCAGGCATCACAATTGTGAACACTGCAGGTTCCGAATTTGCGAGGCTTTCATCGCAATTGCGATTAGAAGGCTGGGCCAGCAGTTCTCGCATTTGCGAGGTTACCTTCGCAATTGCGAAGGAAGTCTGGGAAGGGTCAGGATTGCAAATGCGAACATTTAGTCGCATTTGCGAGGCTCAGTTATCGCAATTGCGACACTTTCCTCGCATTTGTGAAGACAACAAGGTTGTGAAGGGCTTCGCAATTGCGATAGCACCTTCGCATTTGCGAGCTTCGCATTTGCAAAGCTCAGGTCGCAACTGCGACATCTGCAACTGTGTAAAAGAGACTTAGACGAGATTTTCATTCATTCTCCCATTTCTCAAAACCTAAACCTCAAGGGGCGATTTTCCAAAGTCCATTTCTTCCCCAAATCATAGGTAAATGATTCTTAACTCAATTCTTTTAATCTTTCACTTCTTTTAACAAGATTTCAACCTAGAATCTAGGGTTTTCATTGTGGAATTGGGGATTTTTGGGTAGAACTTACAAAACCTATTGTACATCCGGGCTCGGGGGTGAATGGGTAATCAGGTTTTGGTCCGAATTTTGGTTTTTGACCAAGCAGGCCTCGGGTCGATTTTTGACTTTTTGGGGAAAATGTTGGGAAACTTATAATTATGATTGGAATTGATTTCTTTAGCGATAATTGATGTTGTTAAGTTAATTATGACTAGATACGGGTGGTTCGGAGGTGGAATGTAACGACCCCATCAGTCGTTTCAAGAGTTTAGCCCTTTTCCCCCATTTTTGCTTCATTTTGGTGTGGTTCAGCTCTTTTATGTTGCATTAGGTTGATTGGTTCGGGTTCGTAGTGGTTGTGGAGAGAATGAGACACCTAGTCCCTCAAGTTTGGTTATTTAGCGGAAAAAGTCAATCGGAAGTTAACTTATAGGTATTTGATCTCGGAATGTGGCTCTTATAATTCGGATAGCTTTGTTAGGTGATTTGGGACTTAGGAGTGTGTTTGAAATGTTATTCGGAGGTCCGTGGTAGAATATGGCTTGAATTGGCGAAATAGGATTTCTGGGTGATTTCCGGTCGGCTGTGGAAAATTAGCTATCGGGGTTGAAATGGAATTTCGAAAGTTGGAGCAGGTTCGTAGTGTCATTTCGGATGTGTGTGCAAACTTTTCAGGTCATTCAGACGTAAGTTGGTTGGTTTCGGCATCGTTGGCGAATTTCGGAAGTTTAGAAATCCTTAAGTTTGAATTTCGGGTTAATTTGGTATCTTGATGTTATTTTGGGTGATTCGAAGGTTCACCTAAATTTGTGGGATGAGATGTGACGTACTGGTATATTTGGTTGAGGCCCCGATGGGCTAGGGACTTATTTTGGATGGTTATCAGAGATTTGAACTTGGAAAATGCAGCAAAGCTGCTGCTGGTGCCAGTTTACTGGTGTGTCTGCACCTGCGGATTGGGGACCGCAGGTGCGATGGTCGCAGGAGCGGGAAGCGACCGCTGATGCGAAAATATTCGAAAAAGCGGAGTGGTTGACAGCACCTGCGGGCCCGCAGGTGTGAGACATGGGGTGCAGGTGCAAAAGTTGAGGGGATTAGTGGAACTCGCAGATGCGCACCTGGGATATCAGGTGCGAGCATAGTGACCGCAGGTGCGAAACCCCTGGGCAGAGTATATAAATTTTCAGCCTTCGCGGATTTTCTTATTTCCACCATTTTTGAAGACGGGTTTGGAGCTATTTGAGGGATTTTGAAGAGGGAATCAAGGGGAAACGCATTGAGGTAATGTTTTTGAACCTAATACTCGATTCTATGGTAATTTTCAGTTAAATAAGCATGAAATTTGTGGGATTTAATGGCAAAATAGAGGGGTTAGGGCTTGAAAATTTGAAGGTTTGATTTGGGTATTTGAAGGGTCATATGTGATCAGATTTTGATGAATTTGGTATGTATAGACTCGTGAGCGAATAAGGATTTCGGTTTTATAATTTTTGTCGGATTTCGAGACGTGGGACCAGGGACCGGGTTGACCAATTTCAGGATTTTTGATGTAATTTGATAATTTTGATGTGGGCTTCGTCCCTTTAGCACATATTAATGATATAATACTTATTTTGGTTAGATTGGGAGCGACTTTTGGCTGAGTCGAGCGGCAAGGGCATTGCGGAGTAGAGTTTTGGCTTGATTGAGTTAAGTAACGCTTCAAAACTTGGTTCTGAAGGTTCAAAACCCCGAACTGTATGCTATATGACTATGATTAAGGTGACACACATGCCAAGTGACGGGCGTGCGAGCGTGCACCATGTGATTTGTGGCCTGGTTCGCCCCATGGCACCATTTAGTAGCTATTATGGATTGATATCTGCACTTCCATTAATGTGGTTAATGTGATAATGCTAGAAATCGTGCTAAGTACTATGTTAAGGCTTTACGCCGATATTGTTGAGACCCGAGTGGTCATTTATTGCTGTCTTCTTATGTGTTTTATTGATGTTACATACTCAGTCTTGTCATAGCATATCATATCATATCATGTCTCAGTCTCGGTAATCGTTATTTGATACATCATATCATTGTTTGGACTAGTATCTTGACATTTAGAGCCCGTGTATGTGAGACAAGAGAGTGATGACTGAGTGAGGCCGATAGCCTGATATTGAGTGAGAGTATAGGATCGGGCGGCACACCGCAACGAGATATTGATGATGCCTTCGTATGCTTGCTATAGCGCTTGGGCTAAGAGGAGCCCCTCCGGCTTTACACCCCCAATGAATGTAGTTATATTTGAGGGATGTATCTTCCCTGGACATGGATCTTGTCCGAAGTGTTTATATTTGAGGGAGGGATCTTCCCTGGACGTGGATCTTGTCCTAAGTGTTTATATTTGAGGGATGGATCTTCCCTGGACATTGATCTTGTCCTAAGTGTTTATATTTGAGGGATGGATCTTCCCTGGACATGGATCTTGTCCGAAGTGTTTATATTGGAGATGGATCTTCTCCATGAGGCTGGATTGGCCTGTTTCCTCAGTACTGAGTGACTTCTACTGATGTGTATATATTCTGGGATGGATCTTCCTTGGGCCATGCGAGCCATATACAGTACTGAGTGGACGAGTATTTGAGAGTGGGAGCACATTGTGCATTTCATATTATTGATGCATTGGCATGTAGAGTACATTGGGTTATATATGTTAAACTATTCAGAACTGTACTTGTCTTATCACCCTGAGCTGTCTAGTTAACTGAAAGCATGCCTAAATTTTTGTACATTGGTTATGTTGTGAATATGGAGGTTTAGTCCGTCACTACCTCTCAGCCCACCGTTTGGGCTTGTTACTTACTGAGTTGGTGTACTCACGTTACCCCCTGCACCTTGTGTGCAGATTCGGGTATCTTAGATCACGATTGTGCCAGCTGATCTTTTCTGTGGTTCATCTTTCGGAGAGGTCAAGGTAGCTGTTTGGCGATCGCAGACCCGCCTATCTCCTTCCCTATCTTCCTTGTGTATTTTTATTAATTATTTCCAGATAAAGTTGTCTTGTTAAATTTTGGGAACAATTGTAGTATTGGCTCATGACTATCGACACCAGATTTTGGGGATTTATCTTTTTTAATATTTCGAAGTTGATTATTATATTTTATTTCGGTCTCTCTGATGGAAAAATGTCAATGTCTAAATATTTTTAATGATAGAAAACGAGTTGGTTAAGATGTAGGCTTGCCTAGTTCCACGATAGGCGCCATCATGACCCGTGGTTTTTGGGTCGTGACAAGTTGGTATCAAAGCCCTAGGTTATATAGGTCTCACCAGTCATGAGCAGGTTTAGTAGAACCTTGCGGATCGGTACGGAGACGTCTGTACTTATCTTCGAGAGGATGTACAACCCTTAGGAAAAATCTCACATTCTTGAATTCTTGTCATGCGAATCCATTTATTTAGCCAAAAACGTAACTCTTTGAATCTCGTTCATGTATTCGAATGCGCACGTGAGCGCTCGGTATCAGCTGTGCATAGACGGCTTGTGATTTCATGATGAGGTGCGAGATGTGATTTTAGCATGTTGATAATGGACCAGTATTGGGGACATGGGGTCGAGTTTATTCTGTGGCTTGAGTGCTGAGATTTCGATTGTGTGAGCCGTGCATTTGGGACTTATATGTCCGTTTGTGTCCTTATCGGTAGGGTTTTATGACTGGATGACTATGTGGCGAGCGTGATTCGATGGTGAGGTGTATTTAAATTGTTTGATTGTGACAAAAGGATTGGCTGGAAATGTGGCAAGAACTATTGAGTGTTTGATTTTTGTCTCGAGTTGGCATATGGCTTCGAGTTGTGAGTGTATTGGAAGACTTCTCACGTTGTTTAGTTGTGGAGTGAAGCGATCTTTCTGTTGTGTTATGAGTTCCTGGTGATGTCTTTTGGGCTGACGAATTCCCCAATAGCGTTCATGTATTTGATTAACAGTGTATTCCAGCTGTATTTATACTACTTCATTATTGTATTCGTTGATAGTGTAACGACCCGGTCTGTCGTTACGTAAAACTTGCATTAAAATTTTTGTTATTGACTTATTATAGATTGGTTATTCTGTTATTAATGTGTTAGAGTTGATAGGCTTGGAATCAGAATGGTTAAATGAGAATTCAGGCACTTAGTCCTTAAGAATAACCTTAAAAATGGAAAAAATCAACTAAGAGTTGACTTATTGGTAAACGACCTCGGAGTGCAGATTTTATGGCTCGGATAGCTTCGTTAGGTGATCTGGGACTTAGGAGTGTGTTCAGAATAATTTTGTGATGTCCGGTGTAGAATTAGGCTTGAATTGGTGGAAGTTAGTTTTTGGCGATTCCGGACGACAGTGGGAAATAGGCTATCGGGGTCGGAATGGAATTTACGACAGTTGGAACAAGTTCGTAATGTCATTTTGGACTTGTCTGCAAAATTTCAGGTCAATCGGAGTTGATTTGGATAGTTTCGGCATCATTGGTGAAAATTTAGAAATATCAAAGTTCTTAGGCTTGAATCCGATACAAATTTGGAGTTTTGATGTTAGTTTTGGTATTTTGAGAGTGCAACTAAGTTTGAATGATGTTATGGGATATGTTGGTAAGTTTGGTTGGGGTCCCGAGGGGCTCGGGATTGATTTCGGGTGGTTAACGGGCATTTTTGGACTTGAAAACACTGCTGGTTTTCTGGTGTTTATGCAGCTGGAATTTGTTCACTGCGATCGCGAGGAATGGTCCGCGATCGCGTAGGGTGAGTGGCTTAAGCAGTGCGATCGCGTGGACTTGATCGCGATCGCGTAGGGTTAGCGTAGGAATGGCAGATTTTTGTTCTTCGCGATCGCATGGAGGAGGTCGCGATCGCGTGAGTTGAGCGGGGTGTGAAGTGCGATCACGTAGTGGAGTTCGCGATCGCGTAGAGTAATTGGGCGCGTGAGGGAGCAGCTGATAATGCATCGCGATCACGTGGGCACGGTTGCGATCGCGTGAGGGTGAAGCGGGATCGCGTGCTTAAGGCTGCGATCGCGGAAGTCAAAGACGTAACACTATGCGATCGCAGGGGCAAGGCTGCGATCGCGGTGAAGGAATCACTGGGCATATTTATATTAAACCCTCCGTGACTTAAACCCCTTTTTACACCATTGTTGTACGGAAAAGAGCTCTTGGGGGAAATTTTGAAGAGGGAAATCTTTGTTCTTCATTGAGGTAAGTGTTCTAGTCATTAAAACTCGATTATGGGTGATTATAGACCATAATCCCAG
>ML286674.1:0-14154 GCA_005239495.1 Nicotiana undulata
CAAATTATATATTCTATCTCGTGGGGGTATGGGTGATCGGGTTTTGGTCCGAGCCTCGTGTTTAGACCAGGTAGGCCCAGAGTCGAATTTTGGTAATTTTGGAAGAATGCTAGGAATTGTATATTTAGGCTATAGGATTGTATTAATGAGTCATTATTGATGTTAATAAGTTAATTATGTCTAGATATTGTCGTTTCGGAGTTGAATTCAAAGGGAAAGGCGGTATTAGAAGCTTGAATTGTTATTCTTGCACCCGAGGTAAGTGTCTTGCCTAATTTTGGTGAGGGAATAAGTATTGTTTGCTATGTGCTAAGTGTTTATCATGTACAATGCATAGGTAAGGTGACGAGTACCTACACATTGTGTGTTAAGTATGCCCGTGAGCCTATTTTCGATAAAAATCTTGTTATTACTTCCATGTTCGTTATATTATGAACTTGTCTCTACTTGGAAGTCGTTATTGTTGGAAATCTTGGTTGATGAACTTATGATGTATTGGTTTGATTAGAAACCCAACTGTTAAGGATACATTTGAAATGATTGGTTATAGCTGAGACCCTTGCCGGGTATTTTTTGTGATATTGATTGATGTTTTCCCCTTGCCGGGTGATATTGAATTGTATTTCCACTATGCTATATTCCTTACCCTTATATCTGTCATTTTTTTGTGAGGAAGAGTGTAAAGCACGAAGGGTGATGTCGTGCCATGATATTTGATTACATTGCATAGTGAGGAAGAGTGTAAAGCACGAAGGGTGATGTCGTGCCATGATTNAAGGTTAATGTCGTGCCATGATTTACATTGATTATAAGCACAAAGGTTAATGTCGTGCCATGATTTATATTGCCTTACATTGTACATTACATTGTGAGGAAGAGAGTAAAAGCACGAAGGGTGATTCCGTGCTATGATTTATACTATTTCACATTATACATCGCATTGTGAGGAAGAGAGTAAAAGCACGAAGGGTGATGTCATGCCATTATTTACATTTCTGGTACTTATACTTGTTTCGTTAGTTATTGTGTTAAATTTCCTTTTCTTGTTTGCTCCTATATTTCAATTTAACTGCTTCATCTCACTTGTTCCCCCTCTATTGTTCCCGTATCCCTTACTTGTCTGCTTATTTCTTGCATTGTTCTGTCCCTGTTACCTGTTGTAGAATAGGACAGGTTATCGTTATTGTCAAGTCTAGCCCCGTCACTACTTCGGCCGAGGTTAGGCTCGGCACTTACTCAGTACATGGGGTCGGTTGTACTGATGCTACACTGCACTTCTTAATGTTGTGCAGACCCCGCATCCGGACCCAGTGGACTGCATTGAGGGAGTCACCTTCAGTCCACCTAGAGTTTCAAGGTATACCCGTTTGCGTTCGTGGGCCTTGGTGTCTCTCCTGCCTTTGGATTCCTCATTGTCTTTTTTTTTCCTAGTTTCAAGACAATGATGTATTTCTTTTCAGACTCTATATTTAGTACTCTGTTTAGGCAGTTCGTGAGTTGTGACACCCCGGTTTTGGGCTTATGCGACGTTATGTATTTTACCATTTCATTTTGCGTTTTTGGATTTCTATTACAATTCCGCTGTTAAAATTCTAAGGTGTTTCGTTATTTCTGTTAAGATTTTTAAAGGTATTTCCTTTACTACTGTTGAATTGGGTTGCAAAAGTTAGATTGGTTGTGCACGTTAGCTTGTCTAGCGAGTTCAACGTTAGACGCAGTCACGACCTAAAGGGTGGGATTTCGGGTCGTGACATCTAGTCAATGGAGCTGCAATCGAAGGAAACCCCTCCACAAATCGGCGATAATAGCATGCTAGGCCCAAAAAGCTCCTGATCTCTGTAGCTTAAGTAGGACGCGGCCAACTCTGAACTGCCTCAATATTCTGAGGATCAACCTTGATACCCTCTCCGGACACCACATGCCCCAAGAACTACACGGAATCCAACCAAAACTCACACTTGGAGAACTTAGCATATAGCTTCTGTTCCCGCAAAGTCTGGAGCACAACTCTCAAATGTTGCTCGTGCTCACTCAGGCTACGTGAGTAAATCAAAATGTCATCAATAAAGACAATGAAGAAAGAATCAATATACGGCATGAACACCCTGTTCATCACGTCCATAAATGCTGATGGGGAATTAGTCAAGCCAAAGAACATCACCAGGAACTTATAATGGCCATATCTCGTACGAAAGGCAGTCTTCGGAGCATCTGAGGCCCCAATCTTCAACTGATGATATCTCGATCTCAAATCAATCTTAGAAAACACCTGAGCACCCTGCAAGTGGTCAAACAAATCATCGATGCGCGGCGAAGAATACTTGTTCTTAATAGTGACCTTGTTCAACTGGCGGTAATCAATACACATCCGCATAGACCCATCCTTCTTCTTCACGAATAGAACTGGAGCACCCCAAGGAGATACACTTGGTCTGATGAACCCCTTAGCCAACAACTCCTCAAGATGCTCCTTCAACTCATTCAGAGTCATACGGTATAGGGGAATGAAAATAGGTTGAGTGCCTGGAGCTACATCAATGCAGAAATCAATATCACGATCTGGAGGCATGCCCGGAAGGTCTGAAGGAAAAACATCAGCAAACTCTTGAACAACTGGCACTGAATCAATCATCAGAGACTCGGCGGTGGTGTCCCGCACATAAGCAAGATAGGCCACACAACCCTTCTCGTCTATATGTCGAGCCTTCAGGAATGAAACAACCCGACTGGTTGCACTAACTGAGGAACCTCTCCAGTCTAGCCTAGGCGACTGGGGTATGGCTAAAGTAACTGTCTTGGCATGGCAATCTAGCACGGCATGATAAGGAGATAGCCAATCCATGCCTAAAATAACCTCAAAATCAACTATGTCGAGCAATAAAAGGTCTTCTCTAGTCTCGAATCCACAGAATGTAACCACACAAGACCGGTAAACCCGGTCTTCCACCACAGAATCGCCCACAGGAGTGGACACATATTTAGGATAACCTAAGGACTCACAAGGAACATCTAGAAAATGAGAAAATAATGCTGAAACATATGAATAGGTGGATCCTGGATCAAATAACACTGAGGCCTCTCTACCACATACTGAAATAATACCTGTGATCACGGTGTCTAAGGCCATTGCATCTGATCTGGCCGAAATAACATAGAATCCAGCTGGAGCATCGGAAGACTGAGCTCTGCCAGAGTGAACAGGAGCTTACTGACCTCCCCCTGACTGGCCTCCACCTCTAGGATGACCCATGCCGCCCTGTCCCCCACCTCTAGGTGGTCGGACTGCTGGTGCTGGACCCATAGGCTGATAACCCTGCTACACTGCTTTGCCCCGAAGCTTGGGACAATTCCTCTGCATATGACCTGGATCCCCACACTCATAACAACCTCTAGGTATCACAGCCTGCTTCCCCGAAGAAGAACCCTGAATGACTGGAGGGCGATGTGTACTCTCTGGCATAAAGCTAAAGTAAGGACTAGAGGATCCCTGATGACTAGAATAACCACCGGGTGAACTCTGAATAGCCGGAGGGCGGTAGGAATGCTCTGGCATGGAGCTGAACTGAGGCCTCGCTGGAACACCTCGGAGAGTTGGTGGGCGTGCTGAATATGGAGGCCTGCTGGGCTGACCTCTACCAAAATGACCTCTGCCCCTAACCGGGGCACCTCTTAAATCTCCGTAGAATCTAGCCCTCTTATCCTGTTGCCCCTGCTCCCTGCTCCTCGACCGATAACCCTCGATCCTGCGAGCAATCTCCACCACGAGCTGATAAGGAGTCCACATCTCCACCTCTCGGGACATGGTGGCCCAAATACTTGGAGGCAACCCAGCCACAAATCTCTGCACTCTCTCGGCATCAGTAGGTAGATCATGAGTGCATGGCGTGACATCTCTGAAAATCTAACCTCATAATCTGTCACTAACATCTGTCCCTGCTCCAGCTGCTCAAACTGATACCGTAGCTCTTCCCTCTCAGAGGGTGGGATGGTTACAACCCGTACTTTAATATTAGGATATGTCGTAGTAATCTATATGAGGTTGAATGTATTAAGACCCCGTATGATATTTTTTTTAATTAAAGTATTTTAGTAAAAGTTTTATAAGTGTAAATTTGGATAGCTACCATTATTACTATTTTCAGGTATGGTAAATTATACTCATAATATAAGAAAGTTTATGAGATTTGGTTTATTGTAAAGATAGAAATTATTTTCTTACAAGAAAAGAAGATTATATTTTTACCATTTTAAGAATTAAGCGTACGAGAATTTTTACTCTTTTATATGAGATTTTGAAAATTATAAGTTGAGAACATATATGTATTTTTACATGGATGTTTTAACCAAATAATAGTAAATTATATAAATAAGTAAAATTTTAAGTAATTAGAGATAATTCTTAATTATGTAGATAATTGATTAATTATGGAGATAATTATGATTAAGTTGGTAAAGAATCTTTGTGGGGCTGCTACTTGGCATCAATCTAAGCCCAAGGTGGCACTAAGAGGCTTGATGAGTCATAAGGCATGAAATGCCTTGTTTACACGTATAAATTTCTGGATAAACAAGTTCAATTTCTTGGATAAACACGATATATATTTAAAGCTATATACAAAAATGGTTATCATCTGGATAGTTATAGTATTAATAGTTATATTGATTAATAGTGATATTGTTTAATGTAATTGGATGTATACAACAATTATGTTACTGTATCTATATGTATATGTATAGTTTATTAGTTAATTTGATTACTATTTCTATATAGATATTTTAATAAAATAATAAGTGTATGTATTTATTTTATATGGTACCATATGACCATGATCGTAGAATGTATAAAGTGTATTAAAAATAAATAGTGTTTTAAGAAATTTGAGTCAATTCTAATTATGCGAGTAATTGATTAATTACAGGGTAACAGGACACTACCTAATTACCTAATAAGTGGATAAGATTAACATTTCCACTTCAAAATGTGGCAGCAAGGTGGAAGGGCTCAAATCCCAATTTTGTGACTCTTGAATCATTTTAAAAGGTGGCCATTTAAGACCTCTACCATGTGTCTATCTTTATGATAACTTTTGAGTTCACTTAATGAATTAAGATTTGAATCACCAGCTCCTTGCAATCATAGGATCCAAACCTATAAATCAATTTCAAAATTTGCTGCACGAATTGAAATGCAAAGCAACTAGGCGATGACTGCTACTTTCTTAGTGCATCAACCACACCTCTATCATGTGCATTAGTACAAATTTGTACAGTTTACATTTCAGGTATTTCTTTCTATAGTATTTTCAACCTGTTGAGTTTGATGTTTGATGGAAGTTTCGTATAACATATTCCTATTATGTGGTGGTAGTGTTTCGAGAAGTGTCCACTAATTTTGGAACAGAACCAAAGTTTAGAGAGTATCTTTAAAGGTTGCTTGCTTTTCCTGCTTGTAGCAAACAGAGGTAGAACATTTGGTTATACGGATTTTCCCTACTCCAAGTATGTTAAGGTTATCCTTCTTTCTTTTTAGCATGATCCAAATAATACAGATGAACGAGCTTCCAAAGATACTCTACTCTTAGAAGCTAGCAGTACTTACATTGGTTCCCTTCTTATGGAACAATTAATGTTGATGTTGTTTCTCTTATTATTATGTTATCAGTGTTGTTGGTACTTCTTGATTCTTATAAGAATCTTGACGAGGAGTTAGTCCTAATAACGTGTACGGAGAATATCAACCTTACGTCACTCCGAAAGGTTCAAAATATGATTTCATTGAGTCCTGCATGCATTGTATATATACGTATTTATTTTTCTCCACCGAGTCGCGCTATAGTCGGTCGGGTATGGAACCTATTGTGCAACCACTTATCAGTTGGGTTTACCGAGTCCTCTTTGAGGCCGAGTATGATATGATGATGATGATGCCCACAGAGGCGAATGTTCTATGATGATGATGATGCCTATAGAGGCGGATGTTTTTAAAGATTATGTATATATATGTATCATGCATTTCATGTTACTGTCCCATACAAAGCACTCAGATGCTATAGGTTGTAACTCCTAAATCTCTGTTTACATTACTGTTCTTAGTTATGCTTTTCTTCCTTACATACTCAGTACTTTATTTGTATTGACGTCCCTTTTTCCTGGGGATGCTGCATTTCATGCCCACAGGTTCCGATAGACAGGTTGACAGTCCTCCTAGTAGGCTACCAGCTCAGCGGAAGGTGTTGTTGCACTCCACTTACTCCCGAGTTGCCTATTTGGTCAGTATAATTGGGACATGCATTGACTAGTATGGCGGGGCCCTGTCCCGACCTTTTTGATGTATATGTATTCTTAGAGGCTTTGTAGAGAGAGGTTCAGTTTTGTACAGTATGTCAGAGGCCTTGACAGCCCCATATGTATTCATGTTTTATGAACAATAGTTTATTGATACAAGGTTGCCCACATATAGTTAAACATTATGAGTCATGGCCATGTTGGCCCATGATAGTTACAAAGAAAAAAAATTACAGAGTGGTTCGCTTGGGCCAGTGCGGCACCGAGCGCCAGCCACACCTCCCCAGGTTCGGGGCGTGATAAAGTGGTATCAGAGTGGGTCGTGTCCTAGAAAGTCTACAAAGCCGTGCCTAGTAGAGCCTCACTTATGGATGTGTTGCGCGCCACATTTATAATTGAGAGGCTATATGCCATTTAGGAAATGTTACCCTTCTTTTGTTCTAGATCGTGCCATAGAGCTGAGCCGTAAGAAGTTAGTATAAAGTTTTCACAGAATTCTTTATACACCAGAGATGTTATCACATTAGAGTTTAAGACATAATTTCCACCTATGTTGAAGGGAGGTTATGAAAGAAACAAAAGGTATGATACGAGATTGAAAAGTAAGTAAGGTAAGGTAAAGGTGAAGAAGATACGATATACTCAAGTACAACAAGTTGCGGGTAGTCCAGACTACAGATAGAGGTTGGGTTAATTTACAGAAGAGACCCTAATGAAAACTTCATAAATCTCTAAGAGTTAACATTCGAGGACGAATGTTCCAAAAGGGAGGAAGAATGTTACACGTCGTACTTTAATATTAGGATAAGTCGTAGTAATCTATATGAGGTTGAATGGATTAAGATCCCGTATGATATTTTCTTTTAATTAAAGTATTTTAGTAAAAGTTTTATAGTATAAACTTGGATAGCTATCATTATTACTATTTTCGGGTATGGTAAATTATACTCATAATATAAGAAAGTTTATGAGATTTGGTTTATTGTAAAGATAGAAATTATTTTCTTACAAGAAAAGAAGATTATATTTTTATCATTTTAAGAATTAAGCGTACGAGAATTTTTACTCTTTATATGTGATTTTGAAAATTATAAGTTGAGAAAATATATTTATTTTTACATGGATGTTTTAACGAAATAATAGTAAGTTTTATAAATAAGTAGAATTTTAAGTAATTAGAGATAATTTTTAATTATGTAGATAATTAATTAATTATGGGGATAATTATGATTAAGTGGGTAAAGAATCTATGTGGGGATGCTACTTGACATCAATCTAAGCCCAAGGTGGCATTAAGAGGCTTGATGAGTCATAAGGCATGAATGCCTTGTTTACACGTATAAATTTCTGGATAAACAAGTTCAATTTCTTGGATAAACACGATATATATTTAAAGCTATATATAAAAATGGTTATCATCTGGATAGTTATAGTATTAATAGTTATATTGATTAATAGTGATATTGTTTAATGTAATTGGATGTATAAACAATTATACTATCGTACTTATATGTATATGTATAGTTTATTAGTTAATTTGATTACTATTTTTATATAGATATTTTAATAAAATAATAAGTGTATGTTTTTATTTTATATGGTACCATATGACCATGATAGTAGAATATATAAAGTGTATTAAAAATAAATAGAGCGTTAAGCAATTTGAGACAATTCTTAATTATGCGAGTAATTTGTTAGTTATCGGGTAACAAGACACTACCTAATTACCTAATAAGTGGATAAGATTAAAATTTCCACCCCAAAACGTGGCAGTAAGGTGGAAGGGCTCAAAGCCCAATTATCTGACTCTTGAATCATTTTAAAAGGTGGCCAATTAAGACCTCTACCATGTATCTATCTTTATGAGAACTTTTGAGTTCACTTAATGAATTAAGATTTGAATCATGATCTCCTTGCAATCATAGGATCCAAACCTAGAAATCAATTTCAAAATTTGCTGCACGAATTGAAATGCAAAGCAACTAGGCGCTGACTTCTACTTTCTTAGTTTATCAATCATACCTCTAGCATGTGCGTTAGTAAAAATTTGTACAGTTTACATTTCAGGTATTTCTTCATATAGTTGTTTCAACCTGTTGAGTTTGATGTTTGATGGAAGTTTCGTATAACATATTCCTATTATGTGGTGGTAGTGTTTCGAGAAGTGTCTACTAATTTTGGAACAAAACCAAAGTTTACAGAGTATCTTTAAAGGTTGCTTGCTTTTCCTACTTGTAGTAAACAGAGGTTGAACATTTTGTTATAGGGATTTTCCCCTACTCCAGGTATGTTAAGTCTATCCCTTCTTTCTTTTTGGCATGATCCAAATAATACAAATGATTGAGCTTCCAAAGATACTCTACTCTTAGAAGCTAGCAGTACTTACATAGGTTCCTTTCTTATGGAACTGTGATGACCCAAAAGGTCATCTCGTGTAATTTGAATTAAAACCGTGTTCCGAGGCCTTGAAAGCCTCCGTTAATATCACCTCGATGTGCGTGCATAGTCCGAGCGCGTAGCCAGGAAGTCTTTATGTAGAAATTTAATAAAAGATGCTTTTTTTATAATTAATTGAATAAAGATAACTTTGGTCAATATTTTTAGTAAACGGACCCGGACCTGTGACTTGACGGTCCCGGAGGGTCCGTTAGGAAAATATGGGACATGGGCGTATGCCCGGAATCGAATTCCGAGGTCCCAAGTATGAGAAATGAATTTTTAAAGAAGAATTGTTTCCTGAAAAATATAAAGACTTGTGAAAATGAATTGTTATGTGAAACTCGTGTTATCGGGCTCGTATTATGGTTCTGGAGCCCGGAACATGTTTAATATAATTAATGTGAGAGTTCTGTAAAATTTGATAAGAAACGGAATTGGTACAAAAATGGAAAATTTGATAGTTTATGAAGTTTGAGGTAATTCTATAGATTTTGGAGTCTAATACCTTGTTTTGATGTTATTTTGGTGGTTTAAGTACTTGAATAAGTCTGTAATGTAGTTCCGACGTTGTGTGCTTTTTTGGGTTGAGGTTCTGAGGGCTCGGGATAGTTTCGGGTAGGTTCCTGGGTGTTATAGACTTAAAATCATTGAGTGTGCCGGTGCAGCACCAGGTCTCTGAACTTGGGAGCACGGTCGCGGTCGCCCTAGCACGGACCGCGGTGGTTGACCTTCAGAGGACCTGCAGCAGCTCCGCGATCGCGGTCGCCTTACAGTGGACCGCGGTGGTGGAACTTCTGCGAAGCTGCAATGAGGCCTTCGCGGCCGCGGTCTCCTTACCGCGGACCGCGGTGGAGGCCTGGGCAGGGATACCTATAAATAACGTAATTTTCAGCTATTTTCCACTTTTCAAAAACCCTAAAACATAAGAGACGATTTTCTAAATACTTTTCTTCTTCAAAAACATTAGTAAGTGATTTCTAACTCAATTTCTTTACTCTTTAACTTCTTTTTACAAGATTGCATCCTAGAATCTAGGGTTTTCATGGGGAAATTGGGAATTTTGGGGGAAAACCTAAGAATATCGAAATTTGGGAATTTAGACCTCAATTTGGGATCAAATTCCAAAGCCATTTCTATAATTGGGCTCGGGGTGAATGGGTAATCGGGTTTTGGTCCGAATTTCAGGTATGGACCAAGCGGGTCCGGGTCGATTTTTCACTTTTGGGGAAAACTTTAGAAAACTCATTTCCATGCATTAGAATTGATTCAATTAGCCTTTATTGATATAATTAAGTAACTTGTGGCTAGATACGAGCATATTGGTGGCGGAACCAAGAGGTAAAGCGGTAGTTGAGGCTTGATTTGTGTTCGAGGCATGGAGGTAAATGTTTAGTCTAACCTTAGCTGAGGGATTAGGTGTAGAGTCGTATTTGCTATGTGATTATCCATGTCCAACGTATAGGTGAGGTGACGAGTACCTATACGTTGCGGTCAATGCATGCCCGTGAGTCGGTATTGATGTCTTACATGTTTCCCTTCAATATTTATTGTGTTATGAAGCGGATTTCATTTCGGAGGTATGCAATTGTTGAAAATACCTGATAAGGATATGTGATAAGTTGTTTTTAGTTGAGGATTGTTTTGTTGAGTTATGTATCCGGAAGAGATTGGTTATAGCTGAGTCCCTTGCTAGGGCCATATTATTGTTGTTGTAGTTCCCTTGCCGGGAAATAGTGGTTATGAATCATATTGACGATTTTCTTTGCCTTGTTGTTGTTGTAGATATTACTTGGGTGAGAAAGAGTGTAAAGCACGAGGGGTGATGCCATGTCATTCATTCATTTATTTACTGCATTGTGAGGATGAGATTAAAGCACGAAGGGTGATATCGTGCTATGATTTTACATTTATAAGCACGAAGGTTAATGTCGTGCCATTCATTCATTTATTTATTGCAATATGAGGAAGAGAGTAAAAGCACGAAGGGTGATGTCGTTCCATTCATTCATTTATTTATTGCTATGTGAGGAAGAGAGTAAAATCACGAAGGGTGATGTCGTGCCATTCATTCATTTATTTACTGCATTGTGAGGATGAGATTAAAACACGAAGGGTGATGCCGTGTATATATTTGTTTTGATTACCACCTGATGTTGATTTTCATTCCGTTGTATTAGGGCCTTGTTCAGTTAACCGTTATTGTTTCTCTATGTTTCCCCCAACAGGTTCCCCAATCCCCCTCGTATTTAACTGTTATTTCCTGTTACTATATGTTATATATTGTAGAACTGTTCAGGTATATGTTGTTGTTATGTCTATCCTCGTCACTACTTCGCCGAGGTTAGGCTCGGAACTTACTCAGTACATGGGGTCGGTTGTACTGATGCTATACCTGCACTTCTCTATGTTGTGCAGACTACGCAGCCGGACCCAGTGGACATTGACAGAGGGAGCATCCTTCAATCCACATAGGAGACAACAAGGTAGACCCGCAGACGTTCGTGGGCCTTGGCGTCACCATCTATCTTTCATTCCTGTCTTATTGTAATTTCGGTTAGTTTTACTTTTTCTTTCCAGACTATTGTTGTAGAACTCTTAGATTGTTCGTGAGGCTTGTGACACCAGTTCTGGGAAACTTTGTGTGGAACTATGTAATGATTATATTAAGTTGTTGAAATTTCTAGCTTCTGCAAATTCTTTGTTTATATATTCATGCTTATGGTTTCATTTTGAGACATCTTAAACAAAGAGAGGAGTAGATTTAACTAAAACGTTGCCTTGTCTAGCGGGCTCAACGTTAGACGCCATCACGACCTGAAGGTGGAATTTCTGATCATGAAAGGAACAATTGATGTTGAGGTTGTTTCTCCTATTATTATGTTATCAATGTTGTTGGTACTTCCTGATTCTTATAAGATTCTTGATGAGGAGTTAGTCCTAATAACGTGTACGGAGAATATCAACCTTATGTCTCTCCGAAATGTTCAGAATATGATTCCATTGAGTCCTGCATACATTGTATATATACGTATTTATTTTACTCCACTGAGTCGCGCTATAGTCAGTCGGGTATGGCACCTATTGTGCAACCACTGATCAGTTGGGTTTACCGAGTCCTCTTTGAGGCCGAGTATGATATGATGATGATGATGCCCACAGAGGCGAATGTTCTATGATGATGATGATGCCCACAGAGGCGGATGTTTATAAAGATTATGTATATATATGTATCATGCATTTCATGTTACTGTCCCTTAGAAGCACTCAGATGCTACAGGTTGTATCTCCTACATCTCTATTTACATTATTATTCTTAGTTATGCTTTTCTGCCTTACATACTCAGTACTTTATTCGTACTGACGTCTCTTTTGCCTGGGGATGCTGCATTTCATGCTCACAGGTTCCGATAGATAGGTTGACAGTCCTCCTAGTAGGCTACCAGCTCAGCGGAAGATGTTGTTGCACTCTACTTACTCCCGAGTTGCCTATTTGGTCAGTATAATTGGGACATGCATTGACTAGTATGGCAGGGCCTTGTCCCGACCTTTTTGATGTATATGTATTCTTAGAGGCTTTGTAGACAGAGGTTCAGTTTTGTACAGTATGTCAGAGGCCTTGACAACCCATATGTATTCATGTTTTAAGAGCAATTATTTATTGATACGGTGTTGCCCACATATAGTTAAACATTACGAGTCGTGGCCATGTTGGCCCATGATAGTTACAAAGAAAAAAAAGGTTACAGAGTGGTTCGCTCGGGCCAGTGCGGCACCGGGTTCCAGCTACGCTTCCCCAGGTTCGCGGCATGACAAAGTGGTGTCAGAGCGGGTCGTGTCCTAGGAAGTCTACAAAGCCATGCCTAGTAGAGCCTCATTTATGGATGTGTTGCGCGCCACATTTATAATTGAGAGGCTATAGGGCATTTAGGAAATGTTACCCTTCTTTTGGTTCTAGATCGTATCATAGAGTTGAGCCGTAAGTGTGATGACCCAAAAGGTCATCCTAAGTAATTCCAGCTAAATCTGTGTTCTGAGGCCTCGAAAGCCTCCGTTAATCTCACCTCGATATGCGTGCGCAGCCCGGCCAGGTAGCCGGGAAGCTTCCATGTGAAAATTTGATAAAAAATGGGATTTTTGAATTGAAATTTTTTTTGAATAAAGTTAACTTTGGTCAACATTTTTAGTAAACGGATTCGGACCCGTGATATGACTGTCCCGGAGTGTCCGTAGGAAAATATGGAACTTGGGCGTATGCCCGGAAATGAATTCCGAGGCCCCAAGCCTGGGAAATGAATTTTTAAAGAGAATTATTTTCTGAAAATAATAAAGGAATGTGAAAGCGAATAATTATGTGAAAAATTTGTTATCGGACCCGTGTTATGGTTTCGGAGCCCGTAACAGGTTTATTATATGTTGTTTGTCCTATCTGTGGAATTTAGTGTAAAACGGGTTTGATTTGATTGGTTTCGGATCCAAGTGAGGAAAAATGGAGTTAATGAACTTGTGGGGTTTCTAAAGAATTTGAAATGTGGCTTGAGAGGTGATTTTATGTTCTCGATGTCCGAACGAAATTCCGAGACCGGGAATAGTTCCGTTGTGTCATTTATAACTTATCTGCAAAATTTGAAGTCATTCCGAGTGGTTTAGGCCGGTTCGGCACGTCGAAGTGAATTCTATAATTTCAAAGTTCTTAAGTTTTGAATTCAGGGGTTTTGGAGGGTGATTTTGAGTTTTAGCGTTGTATTGAGTGTTCCATGAGCTCGAGCAAGTCCGTTTAATGATTTGGGACTTGTTGGTATTTTTGGACGGGGGCTCGGGTGGGCCCAGATGCCTCCCGGACCCCGCGCGATTCCAAAAACCAGTAAAAACCACTGTTGGTGCACAGCAGCTGGTGTGACCGCAGGTGTGGTTGCCCAGCCGCAGGTGCGGGATTCTGCGGTCCCAGCCTCGCAGGTGCGATCCCCAGCCCCCTTGCCCAAGTCCGCAGGCGCGTGACCACAAGTGCGGTCCAGGCCATCGCAGGTGCGAATTTTTCCGCAGGGGCGACCAAGTTCCGCAGGAGCGGGACCGCTGGTGCAGCTCCCAACCCCGCAGGTGCGAGCCCAGGGTCCCAGGCCCTTTTCCGCAATGGCGACCATTTTCTCGCAGGTGCGGAAACCCCTGTTGGCAGGCCACTTAAATACTCCAAAATTTTGGGTTTTCTTCATTTTCACCCATCTCCAACCACCATTAGAGAACAACCAAGCTTGGGCATCACCTTCCACGACCACCCACTGTAAGAGGTAAGTAAAACCCCATAAAACTTCTAATTTCAACAATAATTACTAGCTTAATCCACTACTAAATCACCTAAAATCATTGAATTAGGTAGTAAACTTTAGGGTTCTTAAGAATTTCGTGATTTTCCATGTTAGGCCATAAATTCTT
>ML286674.1:15284-33924 GCA_005239495.1 Nicotiana undulata
GTGCCGAGTGACTGTGAGGTTATGCACGAGGGGACATGTCGTGCCTTTCCTGTCCATTATATGTTTGGGAAGCTATATTTCTCCTTGCCTTTACGTTTCATTTATTACTTTGTACTGTTGTGCTAGCATACTGTTACCCTATCTCCCCAGCATGTTCTCCCCGTATCTGTCATACTTGCTTATTTCTGTTGCTATTTTTCCTGCTATTATATAAGATTTCACAGGTACATATGGTGTGTTGGTCCTAGCCTCGTCACTACTTCGCCAAGGTTAGGCTCGACACTTACTCAGTACATGGGGTCGGTTGTACTGATGCTACACCTGCACTTCTTTATGTTGTGCAGACTACGCAGCCGGACCCGGAGATCACTGACGATCGGAGCATCTCATTCAGTCACATAGGAGACTCGAGGTAGACCTGCAGACGTTCGTGGGCCTTGACGTCACCTTCTACTTTCCCCTTTCAGCTCTCTCTTACTTTGTATTTCAAAGACAGTCTTATGTACTTATTTCAGATCTTTTGTTTGTAGTAATCTCTTAGATAGTCCGTGAGTATGTGACACCAGTTCTGGGATTTGTTTATGGGTTTCATTTCGAAAGTGCTATGTTGTATTTTGGTTATTTTTTTAAACTTCATGTGGTGGGCCATCGAGGCCTTAGTTATCTTGTTCGTATTTGTTGTTAATGAGTTTTATTCAGTTCAAAAGTTGGCTTGTCTAGCGGGTTCAACATTAGACACAGTCCTAGACCGAAGGTGGGATTTCGGGTCGTGACATAAGAAGTTAGTATAAAATTTTCACCGAATTTTGTATGCACCAGAGATGCTATCACATTAGAGCTTTAAGGAATAATTTCCACCTATGTTGAAGGGAGGTTATGAAAGAAACAAAAGGTACGATACGAGATTGAAAAGTAAGTAAGGTAAGGTAAAGGTGAAGAAGATACGATATACTCAAGTACAACAAGTTGCGGGTAGTCCAGACTTCAGATAGAGGTTGGGTTAATTTACAGAAGACCCTAATGAAAACTTCGTAAATCTCTAAGAGTTAACATTCGAGGACCAATGTTCTAAAGGGGGAAAGAATGTTACACGTCGTACTTTAATATTAGGATAAGTCGTAGTAATCTATATGAGGTTGAATTGATTAAGACCCCGTATGATTTTTTTTTTTTAAGTAAAGTATTTTAATAAAAGTTTTATAAATATAAATTTGGATAGGTACCATTATTACTATTTTCGAGTATGGTAAATTATACTCACAATATAAGAAAGTTTATGAGATTTGGTTTATTGTAAAGATAGAAATTATTTTCTTACAAGAAAAGAAGATTATATGTTTATCATTTTAAGAATTAAGCGTACAAGAATTTTTACTCTTTATATGAGATTTTGAAAATTATAAGTTGAGAAAATATATTTATTTTTACATGGATGTCTTAACGAAATAATAGTAAGTTATATAAATAAGTAAAATTTTAAGTAATTAGATATAATTCTTAATTACGTAGATAATTGATTAATTATGGGAATAATTATGATTAAGTGGGTAAAGAATCTCTGTGGGGCTGCTACTTGGCATCAATCTAAGCCCAAGGTGGCATTAAGAGGCTTGATGAGTCATAAGGCATGAAATGCCTTGTTTACTCGTATAAATTTCTGGATAAACAAGTTCAATTTCTTGGATAAACATGATCTATATTTAAAGCTATATACAAAAATGGTTATCATTTGGATAGTTACAGTATTAATAGTTATATTGATTAATAGTGATATTGCTTAATGTAATTGGATGTATACAACAATTATGTTACTGTATCTATATGTATATGTATAGTTTATTAGTTAATTTGATTACTATTTTTATATAGATATTTTAATAAAATAATAAGTGTATGTATTTATTTTATATGGTACCATATGATCATGATAGTAGAATGTATAAAGTGTATGAAAAATAAATAAAGTTTTAAGTAATTTGAGACAATTCTTAATTATGCGAGTAATTGGTTAATTACCAGGTAACAGGACACTACCTAATTATCTAATAAGTGGATATGATTAACATTTCCACCCCAAAACGTGGCAGCAAGGTGGATGGGCCCAAAGCCCAATTATGTGACTGTTGAATCATTTTAAAAGGTGTTCATTTAAGATCTCTACCATGTATCTATCTTTATGAGAACTTTTTTTTTCACTTAATGAATTAAGATTTGAATCACGAGCTCCTTGCAATCATAGGATCCAAACCTAGAAATCAATTTCAAAATTTGTTGCACGAATTGAAATGCAAAGTAACTAGGCATTAACTTCTACTATCTTATTGCATCAATCACACCTCTAGCATGTGTGTTAGTACAAATTTGTACAGTTTTACATTTCAGGTATTTCTTCCTATAGTTGTTTCAACCTGTTGAGTTTGATGTTTGATGGAAGTTTCTTATAACATATTCCTATTATGTGGTGGTAGTGTTTCGAGAAGTGTCTACTAATTTTGGAACAGAACCAAACTTTAGAGAGTATCTTTAAAGGTTGCTTGCTTTTCCTGCTTGTAGCAAACAGAGGTAGAACATTTCGTTATACGGATTTTCCCCTACTCCAGGTATGTTAAGGTTATCCCTTCTTCTTTTTTTTGGCATGATCCAAATAATACAAATGAACGAGCTTCCAAAGATACTCTACTTTTAGAAGCTAACAGTATTTACATTGGTTCCCTTCTTATGGAACAATTGATGTTGAGGTTGTTTCTCCTATTATTATGTTATCAATGTTGTTGGTACTTCCTGATTCTTATAAGATTCTTGATGAGGAGTTAGTCCTAATAACGTGTACGGAGAATATCGACCTTACTTCACTCCGAAAGGTTCAGAATATGATTACATTGAGTCCTTCATGCATTATATATATACGTATTTATTTTACTCGACCGAGCCGCGCTATAGTCGGCCGGGTATGGCACCTATTGTGCAACCACTGATCAGTTGGGTTTACCGAGTCCTCTTTGAGGCCGAGTATGATATGATGATGATGATGCCCATAGAGGCGAATGTTCTATGATGATGATGATGCCCACAGAGGCGGATGTTTTTAATTATGTATATATATATATATATATATGTATCATGCATTTCATGTTATTATCCCTTAGAAGCACTCAGATGCTACATGTTGTATCTTCTACATCTCTATTTACATTACTATTCTTAGTTATGCTTTTCTAGCTTACATACTCAATACTTTATTCGTAATGATGTCCCTTTTGCCTGGGGACGCTGCGTTTCATGCCTGCAGGTTCCGATAGGGGTGGGCATAAAATCCGAAAAATCGAATTCTGAACCGAACCGAACTAATTCGGTATTTTGGGTTCGGTTATTTCGGTATTTCGGTCTAATTCGGTATTAATTTTTCGGTATTTCGGTTCGATTTTCGGTATTACAATTTTAAAAATTCGGTATACCGAATATACCAAAATTTTAAGTATATATTTTTTTGGACCCTACCTATACTAACACACCTAGTGTCCAACCCAATGTAATTCCCATTTCCCGTCGCCCCAAGCCCAGCCCAATGTAATTCCTAGTTGGTACTTCTTGTGCTTGTTCTAGACTGCTGTGAATCACAGTGAATGTGATGTAGCGTTTGTAGCGTTTATAGAGCTGTTTCTAAATGCAACAGCTTTTGTAGCGTTTTAAGGCATTTTGGGTGTTAGTTCACTTTCTATTATGTTTTAGCTTTAGTAATTACTGCATCTTCTTAATTATTATCGTTTGTTCCTGCCAAAAGATATTTTCTACTCTATGTGCTCTTTTGGCGAAGGGTATAAAGAGGATATTTGCGTTGGTATTCATAAACTGAATACTTTACTGAAACCGTACCGAAACCGTACCGAACCAAAATAATAAATATCGAACTGTACCGAACTAATTTGGTACGGTATTTGGTATACACAATGATAAACCGAATACCGAAATACCGAACCAAAATTCTTAAATACCGAACCGAAATACCGAATGCCCACCCCTAGGTTCCGATAGACAGGTTAACGGTCCTCCTAGTAGGCTACCAGCTCAGCGAAAGATGTTGTTGCACTCCACTTACTCCCGAGTTCCCTATTTGGTCAGTATAATTGGGACATGCATTGACTAGTATGGCGGGGCCCTGTCCCGGCCTTTTTGATGTATATGTATTCTTAGAGGCTTTGTAGATAGAGGTTCAGTTTTGTACAGTATGTCAGAGGCCTTGACGGCCCGTATGTATTCATGTTTTAAGAACAATAGTTTATTGGTACATTGTTGCCCACATATAGTTAAACATTACGAGTCGTGGCCATGTTGGCCCATGATAGTTACAAAGAAAAAAAAGGTTACAGAGTGGTTCGCTCGGGCCAGTGCGACACCGGGTGCCAACCACGCCTCCCTAGGTTCGGGGCGTGACAGGGATATACATGTCTAGAAATAGCTGTGTGAACTGGCCTCAAGTAATAGGAGGAGAATTCGCTGGCCTGCTGAGAATATAAGACTACCACCATCTCTGAGCTCTGCCCCCCAACTGAAAGGTAGTGAAGTCCACTCCATTGGACTGAAGTATCCTAATGTTGTGCAGTCTGTCCTTGCACCTGTCAATAAAATCCTGGGCGTCCTTGCCTCGCTAACCCCCGAAGACTGGAGGGTGCAATCTGGTCCATCTGTCCAATAACTTCTGGGGATCGACGTCCGCAGCTGGTTTGGGCTCCGGTGCTTTTGCTACAGGCTGGACCCCACCCACGGGCAGTGTACCCAGTGTATGAGGTAATGTTGATGCCTGACTTGCAGCCTGGGCAGTAGGGGTCTGGGCTCCCCCTACTGCCTGAGATGTTGCAGGATCCGCTGGAAATAAGCCAGCCTGGGACATAGTGTCCATAAACCGCATCATACGGCCCATGATCTCCTGGAAGCCTGGCGCCGTGATGAAGTCCACTGGAGTAGGATCTGCTGGGGGCACCTCGTCCTGCTCCTCTATGATAGGATCCTCTGGTGGTGGTGCAACTGTAATAGATTTGGGACGCCCTCGTCCCCTACCTTGGGCCATTGCCCTCCCCCGGCCTCTGCCACGGCCTCGGACGGTGGGGGTAGTGGCATCTCCCGGGTCTGGAACATCGGATGCACGCGTCCTCACAATCTATGAGAGAATACAAGAATGAGTTCTAGTAAACCATCGATTGCACAATAGAATATGAATAAGAAGAGGTTTCCTAACACCTTATAGACTCCCGAAGAAAAATACATACGTCTCCGTATCGATCCGCAGGACTCTACTAGGTTTGCCCCTGACTTGTGAGACCTACGTGAACCTAGAGCTCTGATACCATGTTTTCACGACCCAAAATCCTAACTCAGGTCGTGATGGCACCCAACACCGGGGTCAGGCAAGCCAACCCTTAAATTTCTAAAACAAATTCACGTATTAAGTTAAACATTCCAACATGTACCAAGTTTTAAAGTTCAAAACATTAATTGAAAAAGATAATTAGTCAGTTTAACCAAAAGCAGTCATAAACAGGCATGAGCCAATATATATACAGACCCGTAAACCATAATATCTACCACGTGTGTGCCAAGAACTAGTGTCACAAGTCCTACAGGCATACTAACAGAATATACAAAAGATATAACATACAGTCTCACTGTTTGGAAGAAATAGATGGGAAATAAACAAAAGAAACTCCATGATGTTGCCGAGGATTGTCAGGAGAAGCAGCTCACTGTGAAGTCAGGTCCAGTCTATACTCAGAATCGAACTCCGGTCTGATAACCAGATGCACCAGCCTCAGAACCTGTACAATTAAGTACAGAAACGTAGCATGAGTACATAAATAAATATGTACCCAGTGAGTATCCTGTCTAACCTCGAAGAAGTAGTGACCAGAGGTCGACTTGACACTCACTAAGGTCCAACAAAATAATTTAACAAGATATGATATCAGCAGTAGGCATACGAGGAATATAAAAATAGTAAACATTAAAGATAACTATATTTCAAATAAATACTGGAAGTAAATACACAATTACTACTTCATTTCCCTCCAAATATCTTGTCACTGCAATATCATGAAATCTTTAACAATTTAACATGCACATACGGGATAAGGACAACCGGCCTGAGCCATCATAATGATCATATATGTGCACTGCCGAGGGTCGAACGGCCCGAACCATAACTTCATCTTTCAATCTCGTCGTGGCGTACGACCCGCTCCCATGAGAGTGGGCGAAATAACACTCCGCTCGCGGAATGTAAATTGTGAAGCGATCACATGCACACACAATATTCTTCACAAATTACTTTCGAGTGAACAACTCCTTTAGATTATCAAATTCCACAAATATCAGGGAAACAAAGCTACATATAATCATGAATTCAAAAGGCATATAATTCATTTCTATGAAAAACACAAGGCATGATGTGGGCCTAACTACCCGGACATAGCAATAATAGTCGCTACGTACGGACTCTCGTAACTTTGTACTTATGTAGCCCTCAAAAACATTAACACATAGCATTTAGATCAAATATGGAGACAATTCTCTCTTACAAGGTTATAAAGGAGACTAACCTCGCGTCGAATCTACTCTCCGAATCAAGAACGCGCCCCAAACTCCAAACTCGTCTCCCAAGGACTTAAAACTAATCAAACGTTAAGTAAATATATAAAATTATACTCAAAAGCATGGAATTCTCCTATTTACTTAGTCATTTCACCCTACTTGAAGAAATCCAAAAATTCACCCACAGGCCCACATGCTCGGATTCCGAAAATTCTCGAAGGAAACACTCGCCCGTAACCTAAGGATCGTTAATATATGATTTCTGCATGATTTCATGGCTAATTAACGTGTAATTCCCCAAATTCTCAAAAGCCCTAGGTTAGTATTCTAACTTTGATTTTTCACTAATTAGATGGTTAATCTAGCTAGAAATTAGTGCATTAAACTAACATTAGGGTAGAATTCACTTACCTTTTAGTAGTTATGTCGTGGAGTCCCTTTTTCCAAGCTCCCAAGGTCTTTAATGGTGGAAAGAATGGAGGAAATGAGCTAATACCGTGTTTTTAAATAACTCACTACCTACAGTGGTTCCGCACCTGCGGCTCAAGGACCGCACTTGCGGACTCACACCTGCGGAAATGGGACAAGGGGCATGGGCTCGCAGCTGCGGTCAGGAGTCTGCACCAGCGGCTTCGCACCTGCGGGAAAGGGCCCGCACCTGCGAGGAATGGGCAGCCCACCTGGGGGTCGCACCTGCGAGGCTGGGACCGCAGGAGCGGTCCCGCACCTGCGACTGGGCAACCGCACCTGCGGTTACACCAGATCAGGTGCACCAGCAACTGTTTCAGCTAGTTTTTGGCCTCATTTGGTGCCCGAGAGGCACCTGGGCCTACCCGAGCCCCCGCCCAAATATACCAACAAGTCCCAAATCATAATATGGACTCGCTCGAGCCTTCAGTACACTCAAAACAATGCTAAAACTCAAAATCACACCTCAAAACCCCTAAAGATCAAACTTAAGAAGTTCAAGTTCTTGAATTTGGTATCAATGCGCTGAACCGACCTATACTACTCAGAATGACACCAAATTTTGCGAGCAAGTCATAAATGACATAACGGAACTATTTTCGGTCTCGGAATTTCGTTCGGACTTCGATAACACAAAAACACGTTCCAAACCAAATTTCAAACTTAAGGAAACTCTTATTTAGATATTGGGCGCCGAAACGCTCTTGGGTCATCCAAAACCCATTCCGAACATATGCCCAAGTCCGAAATTATCATACGAAGCTATCGGAACCGTCGAAACTCGATTACGTAGTTGTTTACTCAAAATGTTGACCAAAGTCAAACTTGTCCAAAAAGGCCAACCTTAAGGAACGAAGTGTTCCTATACTACTCTAAACACTTCCGAATCCCGAATCACCCGTCCCCGCGAGTCATAAATCACAATTAGCTGCTATGAGAAGTTTCATTTAGAGGAACGGGGTCCGATAATGCAAAACGACCAGTCGGGTCGTTACAGGTTGCACTTTCTGCAACTCCATTTTATTTACTTATCGAGAAAAAAATGTTAACTTAAAGTGCAACAATTTGAGATAGTAAAATAGACTTGGACAAAGATATTATAGTTAACAAATTAAGATTCAGATAATATTTTGCAGATCTTGAAAGTACATTATTTTATGGTTGAAATATGATCTATTTACAATCCTCTCTCTCACACAATAGATATTAGAGAAAGAAATTAAACAAATAGATATGACACTTTAAATTGGCCAAGAAAGTAAAATAATTAAATCTTTGCTTTTAAAATGTTGCCAAGAAAGTCAAATAATTAAAATCCTTGCTTTCTTCAAATCTCTATCAATAATGATCGTCTTCAGATCTTCGTTTTCTGACAAAATAGCCACTTTAACCATGGTTCATCTTCATTAAGAGTTTCTAGTTATGATTAAATAATCCTTTTACAAGACGTCGACTTTTAAACTTATTACTTCTGCCGTTCCATTTTATTATGTAATTGTTTACCTTGAAATGGTAATGACAATTATATGTGATTTAGTGGTTCTAAAAATATGTGATTTATTTTAATATTAGTTGTTAGGCAGTAGATGTTAGGTGTGAGTAAGAAAAGTAAGGTAAAAGTAAAGGAAAATAGTGATATGCAAACCGAGTTGGCACTAGGCTGGGCCTCGAGCTTGGTAAGCAAGGCCTCGAGCTTCGGTTATAATGTTGAGCGAGAGATAAAGAACGAAGGCTGATGTCGTGCATTTGCATTTACTATTTGGTGAGGATGAGAGTAAAAGCACGAAGGGTGATGTCGTGCACTGTTCTCTTTGTGGTTCTATATCCTGATGTTTAAGTTAATGTTTGAATTGTTGTTTTATTCCGTTATTTCCATTATTTGATATTCTTCCCCCTCCCCCCAACATGTTCCCCTTTCTGCGTATTTAGCTGTTTATTTCTTGTCGTCATTATTTCTTCCGTATATTATTAAACTGCACAGGTTGATTCGGTTGTCGTGTCCTAGCCTCGTCACTACTTCGCCGAGGTTAGGCTCGACACTTACTCAGTACATGGGGTCGGTTGTACTGATGCTACACTCTGCACATTTTTGTTGTGCATATCCCAGTACAGGACCCTACGGACATTAGAGCGAGGAGGTTGTCTTCAGTCCACGTGGAGACACCAAAGTAGTCCTGTTGGCATTCGCAGGCCTTGGCGTCCTCTCCTACTTCATTTGTATTTTGTTCTAGTTATTTCAGAAACAGATATACTTATTTCATTCAGACCATTATATGTATTATTCATAGACAGTCTGTGAGTTTGTGACATCAAGATTTTGGGTTGACATCGTGAATTTCGTAACGGCATTTAATTAAGTTATTATACTTTGCTTCATTTTGTACTTCCATTTCTATTAGTTCTGTGTTTCACCTGTTATTGAATAATAATAAAGTAATAAGGTAAATTAAACATTTACACTGGCTTGCCTAGCGGGTTCAATGTTAGGCGCCACCACGGTCCTGACGGTGGGAAATTCGGGTCGTGATAAGTTGGTATCAGAGCACTAGGTTGCTTAGGTCTCACAATTCACGGACAAGCTTGGTAGATTCTGAGGGATCGGTACGGAGACGTCTTTACTTATCCCCCAGAGGTCTGCAGAGTATAGGAATAACTTCACGTATATTCTTCTCTGTCGTGCGATTTGAATTCTAAATGATAACTGAATTTCTACTCTATTCTCTCGCAGATGGCGAGAACACGTGCTTCTTCATCTACTAATCAGCAGCCCGAGTCTCCAGTCACAGCTCTTACGAGGGGCCGAGGCCATGCTAGAGGCCGAGGCAGGGGAAGAGCTCAGCCCAGAGCAGCAGCCCTATTGGCGGAGCCTCAGGTAGAGCTTGCTGATAAGGTTCCTGCCCAGACAGTCCCGGTTGGACCAGCTCAGGTTCCCGAGGGGTTCATTGCCACCCCGGTACTCCACGATGCTCTAGTCCGTCTTGTGGGCCTCATGGAGAGAGTTGCTTAGGCAGGTTTACTTCCTACAGCACCAGTCGTCTCTCAGGCTGGGGGAGGAGCCTAGACACCCGCTACTCTCACACCGGAGCAATTAGCTTCTCAGTTCCACACTTCAGCACCTCAGACAGCTGGGGTAGTTCAGCCAGGTATTGTGGCTTAGGCAGGTGATTGAGAAGCTATGACTGTTGATGCTTTATGGAGATTGGACCGGTTCACCAAGCCGTTTACTACTAATTTTAGCGGTGCAACTTCAGAGGATCCTCAGGACTACTTAGACAGTTTCCATGAGGTTCTTCGGAACATGGGGATAGTTGAGACCAATGGGGTCGATTTTGCTACCTTTCTTCTATCTGGTCCCGCCAAGACTTGGTGGAGGGATTATTGCTTGATCAGACCATCTGGGTGACCGCCTTTGACTTGGGCTCAGTTATCCGATTTGTTCCTATAGAAGTTTCTTCCTATCACCCAGACAGAGGATTTCCGGAGGCAGTTTGAGCGTCTCCAGCAGGGTTCTATGTCAGTCACACAGTATGAGACCAGGTTCATCACTTTGGCCCGACATGCTATCATGATACTTCCCACCGACCGAGAGAGGGTGAGGAGGTTTATTGAGGGTCTAGCTCAACCGATTAGACTGCAGATGACTAGAGAGACAGGGAGCGATATTTCCTTTCAGGATGCGGCCAATGTGGCCAGGCGAGTCGATATGATTTTATCACATGGCTGTGGTCAGGGGTCTAATAAGAGGCCTCTTCACTCTGGCCCGTTTAGTGGTGCCTCGTCTAGAGGCAGGGATTCGTTTGGTAGAGGCCATCTGTCATGACCCGATTTACCCACCGTCGGATTCGTGATGGCGTCTAACGTTGAACCTGCTAGACAAGCCAACGTGTATTTTCAATTTGTTATAATCCTTTATTATTAAATGAAAATAGGTGAAATATGACATTTTCATAAATAAAAGCATAAAATGAAAACATATTATAAGTACATAACTCAATCCACTACTTTTACGAATTTTCAAAATAACCAAAACCTAGATCTTTGGAGTCACAATGTCACGGACTATCTACGATTAATACATATAAGGGTCTAAAAGAAGTAAATACATCTATTTCTGAAATACTAAAAACAGAAATAAAGGAGTGGAAGGGGACGCCAAGGCCTGCGGACGCCAGCATGACTACCTCGGCGTCTTCGGGTGGACTGAAGGAAGCTTCCTAACTCTAGTATCCACAGGGTCCTGTAACGGGATCTGCACAAAAAAAAGATGTGCAGGTGTAGTATCAGTACAACTGACTCCATGTACTGAGTAAGTGTCTAGCCTAACCTCGGCGAAGTAGTGACAAGGCTAGGACACGACAGATACTACAACCTGTGCAATTTAACAATAATCGGAAGAATAATAACTGTAAAAATAATCATTTAAGTACAAGGGTAAAAGGGGAACATGATGGGGAAAGGGATAGCAAATAACAGACATAACGGAATAAGGAAACAGTTTAAAATATCAAAGTAACAACAGAAAGTAACAACACAGAGTAAACAGTGCACGACATCACCCTTCGTGCTTTTACTCTCATCCTCACCAAAACAAGTGCACGGCATCACCCTTTGTGCTTTTTCTGTCGTCCTCACAATAAATAAATAAAAACGGCACGGCATCACCCTTCGTGCTTTTAATATCATAACATGGCACGACATCACCTTTCGTTCTTTACTCTCTTCCTCACATAAATCAATATACGGCATCACCCTTCGTGCTTTAACTCTTCCTCACCCAAACAATATCAATAACAGAATTTTGGCAAGGAAGAAATCAACATTATGAACCATAACGATAAATCACAACATCCTGGCAAGGGAGCAACAGTAGAAGTAACATCGTCCCGGCAAGGGACACAGCTATAACCAATCTCACTCAAGTACATAACTTAACAAAATATTCCTCAACCGAAACAAATACTCAACAGTATTCACAACCAAGAATTTCCATCAAATGAACAACCACCAAAGTGAATTTTAATCCATAACACAGTAAATATTAATGAAAATCACATAATTCATAATATCCGACTTACATGCATGCTTGACACCAACATATAGGTACTCGTCACCTCACATATACATAGAACATGGAGTAACCACATAGCAAATAAGACTCAACGCTTATTCCCTCAAGATAAAGTTAGGCCAAACACTTACCTCGACTTTCACGACCAAAATCAAGCCTCAATCACCGCTTTTCCTTTTGAACTCGACTCCAAATCGATTGTATCTAGACATAATTGACTCAATAACATCAATAAATGCTAAATAATTCAATTCCAATGCTTAATTATAGTTTTTCTAACATTTTTCCCAAGAATCCAAAAATCGACCCCGGGCCTGCTTGGTGAAAACACGGGGTTCGGATCAAAACCCGATCACCCATTCACCCACGAGCCCGAATATGTAATTAGTTTCGAAATCCGACCCCAAAATGAGGTCTAAATTCTAATTAATCAAAAATCCTTAACTCTACCCAAATCCCTAATTTCTACCCTTAAAATCATGATTTTAGGCCTAGAAATCTAATGGGTGTTGATAAATATTGAAGAAAATGAGTCTAATATTACATACCTATGAAGTTATGGTGAAGTTCTCTTTCAAAAATCGCTCAATTTGGAGTTTGGAAGAAGAAGTTATGAAAATTTGGTTTAATCCCGTATGTATTCTGTTTTTAAAAAAATCACTGGGCAAAAATACTCATCGCGTTGGCGAGCCATTGGTCGTGTTCGCTTAGGCTTAGCTTACCTGGCCTATGTGTTCGCGACATAAGCTGTGTGTTCGCATAGGCTGCCTGACCTTACACTCCGCGATCGCGACCACGGGGGTGCGTTCGCACTGAGTAAACACTTACACAGCCCCCAGCCCTTTCTAAAGCTATGCGACCGCGACTCATTGGGTGCGTTCGCGTAGAGCAGAGATCTCATGGCTTCGCATTCGCACCCTACTCCATACATTCGCGAAGAGCAATTCCTACCCCTCCCAGATTGTGTTGTGCGTTCGCGGCCCTTCCTCCGCGTTTGCATAGCACAATGACTCAGACACCAGAAACAACACTTAACACCAGATTTTTCTTAAGTTAAAACACTGACGCCTATCCAAAACTCACCCGAGCCCTCGGGGCTCCAAACCAAATATGCACACAACCTCAAAAATATCATACGAACTTATTTGTGCGATCAAATCACCAAAATAACATGTCACATCCCGAAAATCCCACCGTCGGAACCGTGATGGCGTCTAACATTGAACCCGCTAGACAAGCCAACATTACCAGTTATTCTAACATGTTTCTTTATTATTTAGCGTTTAACGGTGATATACAAGAACAATTAGAAATCAAAGTGCAGAAGAAATGTAATCTAACAACTTAAGTACATAGTATTAAGAAATCCTTAATAACAACCCCCAGAATCTGATGTCACAATTTCACGGACTGTCTATGAGTGCTACAAATAAAGGTTTGAATAAAAAATGTAATGTTGTCTCAGAAATACGAAAAGATAGAAAAATAAGTGAAATGAGAGGTGACGCCAAGGCCTGCGGACGCTTGTAGGACTACCTCAGTGTCGCATGGTGGACTGAAGGAAGCCTCATCGATCAGTGTCCACTGGGTTTGGTACCGAGATATGCACAACATAAAGAAGTGCAGGTGTAGCATCAGTACAACCGACCCCATGTACTGAGTAAGTGCCGAGCCTAACCTCGGCGAAGTAGTGACGAGGCTAGGACACGACAAATAATTTCACCTGTGCAGTTTAACTAAAATATAACAGGAAATAACAACAAGAATATAAACAGTTAAGAACGATAACGGGGAAACATGTTGGGGAAAAGGGGTAGCAAATACTGAAATGACAGAACGAGGCAGCAGTTCAAATATCAAAAATAAAAATGAGGATTAACAACACGAAATAAACAAGTGAAAAGAAACGGCATGACATGTCCCCTCGTTCTAAAGTATCATAAACACGACACGGAATGTCCCTCGTGCATAAATAAACATAAACATGGCACGGAATGTCCCCTCGTGCATAAATATCAACAACACGGCACGGAATGTCCCCTCGTGCATAAATATCAACAACACGGCTCGGAATATCTCCTCGTGCATAAATAAACATAAACATGGCACAGAATGTCCCCTCGTGCATAAATAATCATAAACACGGCATAGAATGTCCCCTCGTGCATAAATAATCATAAACAACAACAGTTTGGTAAGAAAGGAAACAATAAGAAACCATAAATGCAAAAAAATAATCAACAGTGATAATACTGTCCCGACAAGGGACATAGCTATAATCAATCTTACACAAGTGTATAGTTTAACAAACATCTCTCAACCGCTCAAGTACTCAACAGTGCTCACAACCAAGAATTTCCCTCAAATGAATAACGGCCAAATCGATATTAGATCCATAACACAATAAACCTCAATGAAAATCATATAATTTTTCATATTCCACTCACTGGCATGCTTGACCAAAATATATAGGTACTCGAAACCTTACCTATATATTGGACATGGGATAAACAAGTAGCAGATAAGACTCAACACCTATTCCCTCTGTCACACCTCCTTTTTCCCTCCGGTAAGGGTGGATTAGGGAGTTTTTCCAATTTAAGTGACATTATCGAAATAGGATTATTATTTGTTTCCAAAGCCGCCACCCGAATTTTTCACGATGCTCCGGGACACCGTTTATTTTAAAAATCCCAAACCGAGGAAATTTAAACTCTGTTTTAAGTTGTCTACGACCACAAATCCGAGTAAGGAATTCTGTTAACCCGAAAAAAGGTGTTAGGCATTCTCGAGTTCTGTGGTTCTAGCACGGTCGCTTAACTATTATTATTTGGCTTAATTATTTAATAATTACGTGTTTTAAACCTATTGTGCATTTTAAAACCTTTTGACAGCTTTTAATTATTTAAGAAATTATTTTCGAACAAGTCACGATGTCGTGCAATTGTCGTTTTGGTATACGTTGAAACTCGCGCCACATGAAATGCACCCGCGATTTACGACATATTTATTTTTTTAATATTAAAAAAATCTATGGCCAGGTCACATAAAATGCACACCCGAACTTTGACACATTACAAATTGCACTACGTGAAACGCACCCGCAATTCACAATATGTTAATTTTTATTGTTATTTGAAGTTATAATCGATTATTGTGGAAAAGAATAAAATTAATTACTAGAAAGTATTGGCAACTTAAAGTTCTTACTATTGTATCTACTTATAAAATTTGACCCAACTGGACATCCCATGAAATTATAGGTCCAACTGATTTCTTAATACCAATACCCATATTGCATTTATTTATGGCCCAAATCCTTTCAAATCCCAACTAAAACTCAAGATTTACTTAACAATCAATTTGGCCAAGAATTCATCAGTTACTCAAACATTCTTAGACCACCAACTAATAGGATTAATGAACGTGAAAACCATAAGGAACACACCAACACATGGATAATTCCAACAACTATACAGTAGCTAATTCATACAACGATTTTCAAATAAACTCAACCAACAACTAAACACAAGCAATATATCAATAAATGAGTTCAAAACTAAATAAAGATCGGACCTTGGATGAAGCAATTTCATATTTGCAGTACACAGTGAAACTCTACAAAGTTCCAATAGAAGCTACTACAGCAACACTAGACCCATGATCGAAAACCTTATCGGAACCACGAACGGATCTATGAGTTACGACCTTGGCGACGACCTCGGACTCGACTGAACGGGAGGACAAAATTGGACTTTTGCCGCGTTTATGGGTGTATTTCAAAGGGCTAATGGTGCTGCGTTTTCTTTTACTATTTTGGGGCTGGTTTGGGGATGCATTTTGACTGAGTTTTAATGGAGTTCAAATAGCGGCTATTTCACATTGCAACGCAGCTATTTTTTGAGGATGTTTCATTGTAGCTTTGGGTTGGAAAAGAAAGTTGTGTTCAGGTCATTTTTGGGGTGGGTTTGAGCTCATTTTTTGAGATGAAAAGAGTTGTGTTTGGAGTTGGATTTGAGCTGATTTTTTCTTTGTCTTGGAACTTTTTTCAGTTGGTTTTAAGGTGTTTCTGGAGCTGTTTTTGCAGCTGCGTTTTGGTGCAAAAAAAAATTGTTTTGGGGTATGAGTTGCTGCGTTTTGGAGGTGATTTAATGGTGTTTTTGGGTGGTTTGCTAGCGGAAGTGAGGGGGTAGGGGTGGGGCTGCCATGGTTCTTTTTTGTGTTAGAGGTTGAAGAAGAAGGTGGTTGAAGGAGCAGAGGTGCTGTTGTATTTTCTAGGGGGAAGGGGTTTCCAAAAAATTAGGTTTTTTCCAAAAATAGCAAGGTCTTTATAAGGTTGAGGTGTTTATGGTTTTTTTTATGTGAAGAGTGAGTATCAAACTTGTGATTTTGGGTCCTAAAATTGAGCCAATTTGAACATGAGACAAATTATTCTTTCAAAAACAGTCACCCTTCTACTAATTGAATTTATTTTGCAGAAAGACTAATTAGCACTTTAACTAATTGATTAATGCTAATGAATATTTTTTGTATTTTTATATATTAATCTATCAATTAAAGGGTAATTAATTTCTAAAAATGAGAATTAAACCTAAAAAATGTAATAATTTTTATGATTTTTCTATGATTTTAAAATACTAAACATGCATGAAATTCAACTAAATAAAGAAAAGTTCCTAAAGTTCATTAAAAGTTATTTTTAGATTATTTTTAGGAGTAAATTTCATGCAGGGCAAAAATTGGGTGTTCACACCCTCAAGCTAAGGTTAGGCCAAACACTTACCTCGACTCCAATGATCCAAATCAAGCCTCAAGCACCGCTTTTCCTTTTGAACCCGACTCTGAATCAATCGTATCTAGACATAATCGACTCAATAACATCAATAAATGCTAAAGAATTCAATCCCAATGCGTAATTATAGACATACTATCATTCTTCCCAAAAATCGATCCCGGACCCGCTTGGTCAAAACACAAGGTTCGGACCAAAACTCAATCACCCATTCACCCATGAGCCCGAATATATAATTTATTTTGAAATCTGATCCCAAAACGAAGTCAAATTCCCAAATAATCAAAAAGTCTTAACTCTACCCAAATCCCTAATTTTTTACCCTTAATCTCATGTCTTTAGGCCTAGAATCTAATGGGTGTTGATAAAAATAGAAGGAAACGAGTCAAAGATTACTTACCTAAGAGGTTATGGTGAAGAATTCTCTCAAGAATCGCCCAAGAGGTGTGGAAAAGAAGGAGTTGGTGAAAAAATGGTGTAAATCCCGTAACTATTCTGTTTTTGGGACTAAATTATAGTTGGGAAGAATTTACCCTTCGCGTTCGCGAGCCCTTGGCCGCGTTCGCGAAGGTCTGACTCATTTGACCTCTGCGATCGCGATTCCTTGGCCGCGTTTGCGAAGGTCTAGCCTTCCTGGCCTACGTGTTCGCGCTCTATGGGCCGCGTTCGCGCAGTATTAAGACCACCCAGCCCCAAAACTAACTCTATGTGTTCTCGCCCCTGGGGACGCATTCGCGCAGAGACACTGTACAGTGCTCTGCATTCGAATCTCCCTCTACGCGTTCGCATAGAGTAAAACCCCAGGCCTCTCTATTTTCCCTTCACGTTCGCGTGGGTTACCATGCGATCGCGAAGGGTATTTGTTGAAGCAAGTCATTGCATGGTTTTGAAGATTGACAAATGTCTACCCAGTTGAACCAGGTCCATCAGGGCAAACATACTTGAACAGACCCATTGGTACAAGAACCGTATATGCACAGGAGATAAACATGATTGTGAATTATCCATGAACTAAGAGGTTGTCTCCTAAAGCGAAAAGGTTGCAAATTGATAAGAGGTTAGAGTTCGAGTTCAGCAAGGACATAAACAAAAGGAGGAAGTTGAGATAAATACAAACTCTTCCACCAAGGAAGAGTTTCATTAGAATTGAACAACATATCTCAACGACTGACTCTATAAAGTGTTGAAGCATTCCTGCTGAAGATTTTACACACAAAGACAGAAGTAAAACAAGAACTGAAAGCAAAATTCTCAGAGCAATTTTGCAAGCAAAATCCTTGTGCAACACAAAGACTACTTGACCAGCTAGAACAACCAGTTCCATATGTTTGTCTTTTGAGTCTAGTTGGTTGTAGTAAGAGATTTAATATTGTATCTTTCAGCTTTATCTAGAAGAAAATTGTAATAGGTACACAATGTTCAAGTTAGAGTCAACTTGAATTTGTCGCAATTAGCTAGAGGCTAGATAGCTACAAAGGGAATAGAGTTAGTCCTTAGGTTTACAAAAGAGTTTAGTTTGTAAATGTTGTTTGGCTCATTGTCATAGTGAAGAGTTTGGGAAACTCCTACTGGGAAGTAGGTCGTATTTTTTTCACCTTTTGAGCCAGGTGTTTTCCACGTAAAATTATTGTGTTCTTTAATTCTGCTATTACTTTTCGGCAAAAAGTAGAAAGTTGGAACACCAAGAAGAACCAGGTTCTTCTATAAAGACAACACTTGAAAATTGGACA
>ML286674.1:39048-74335 GCA_005239495.1 Nicotiana undulata
ACGCTCATAACAATGTCTCCCTAACTGACACAAATATTATATCGAACATATACCGGCTCCGGAACAAAGATACGGGCCCGATACCACAGGTTTCACATAAAATTTTACTTTCAAAAACCTTTATAATTTTCAGAAAACAATTTCTTTTAAAAATTCATTTCTCGGACTTGGGACCTCGGAATTCGATTCCGGGCATACACCCAAGCCCACATTTTCTTACGGACCCCCCGCGACCGTCCAATCACGGGTTCGGGTTTGTTTACCAAAACTGTTGATCAAAGTCAACTTTATTCAAATTTCAAATACAAAAACATCATTTTTGTCAGCTTTTCACACAAAGGCTTCCCGGCTACGCGCCCGGGCTGTGCACGCACATCGAGGTGAAATATTAGGAGGTTTTCACGACCTCAAAATACGAAATTAGTTAAAAATACACGGGAAGACCTTTTGGGTCATCACATAACATCATAAACAACGAATTTAACCCCAAAATCAATGAAAATTTCCAAAACTTCTAAAACATCAAACTTTGCATTTACGGGTTCGAATCACGTCAAATGACTTTCGTTTCTTACCAAACTTTACAGACATGTCATCAATATCATATTAAACATGTACCGGGATTCAAAACCAAAATACGGGCCCGATACCATAGATTTCAAATATAATTAAACTTTCAAAAATCCTTTATATTTTCATAAAACAATTTCTTTCAAAATTTCATTTCTCGGGTTCGGGCCTCGAAATTCGATTTCGGGCATAAGTCCAAGTCTCATATTTTCCTACGGACTCTCCGGGACCGTCAAATCACGGGTCGGGGTCCGTTTACCAAAAATGTTGACCAAAGTCAACTTAATTCTAATTTCATAAACAAAACTATCATTTATCTCAGTTTTTCACATAAAGGCTTCCCGGCTACACGGTCGGGCTACGCACGCAAATAGAGGTGAGATAGAAGGAGATTTTTATGACCTCGGAACACATAATTATTTAGAAATACACGGGATGACATTTTGGGTCATCACAATCTCCACCTCTAAAACAAACGTTCGTCCTCGAACGGACATAGAAAGGTACGTAAATCGGGGAAAAGATGGAGATATCGGCTCCGCATATCAAACTCGGACTCCCTGGTAGCTGCCTCGGCAGGCTGACCTCTCCACTGAACACGGACCGAAGGATAACTCTTCGATCTCAACTGACGAACCTGCCGGCCTAATATGGCTATCGGCTCCTCCTCATAAGTCAAATCCTTGTCCAACTGGACACTGCTGAAGTCTAGCACATGACATGGATCGGCGATATACTATCGAAGCATAGATACATAGAACACAGGATGCACGGCTGACAAACTCGGTGGTAAAGTAAGTATGTAGGCCACCTCTCTCACTCTATCAAGAATCTCAAAGGGACCAATGTACCTAGGGCTCAGCTTGCCCTTCTTTCCGAACCTCATCACGCCCTTCATGGGCGACACTCGAAGCAATACCCGGTCTCCTACCATTAATGCCAAATCTCAAACTCTGTGGTCTGCATAACTCTTCTACTTGGACTGAGTTATATGAAGTCTATCCTGAATGATATTCACTTTATCCAACGCATCCTGCACTAACTCCGTACTCAAAAACCAAGCCTTTCCCGACTCAAACCACCCAACTGGCGACCGACACCGCCTACCATACAATGCCTCATAAGGAGCCATCTGAATGCTTGACTGGTAGCTATTGTTGTAGGCAAACTCAGCTAAAGGCAAAAACTGGTCTCATGAACCTCCGAAGTCAATGACACATGATCGCAATATATCCTCCAAGATGTGAATAGTACGCTCGGACTGCCCGTCCGTCTAAGGATGAAACGATATGCTCAACTAAACCCGTGTGCCCAACTCACGCTGAAATACTCTCCAGAAATGGGAGGTAAACTAAGTACCTCGGTCAAAAATAATGGACACAGGCACACCATGCAGGCGAACAATCTCCCTGATGTAAATCTCTGCCAATCTCTCCAAAGAATATGAAACTGATACTGGAATGAAGTGTGCTGATTTGGTCAGCCTATCCAATAACCCATATCGCATCGAACTTCCTCTGAGTTCCTGGTGCCTAACTACGAAATCCATGGTGATACGCTCCCACTTCCACTCAAAAATCTCAATATGCTGCATCAAACCACCGGGTCTCTGATGCTCGTACTTAACCTACTGACAGTTCAAGCACCGAACTACATATGCCACAATCTCTTTCTTCATCCTCCGTCACCAATGATGCTGCCGCAAATCCTGGTACATCTTTGCAGCTCCCGGATGAATGGAATACCGAGAACTATGGGCCTCCAGAAATATCAACTCACGAAGTCCATCAACATCAGGCCCACAAATATGGCCCTGCATACACAAGACCCCATTATCATCAACTGAAACCTTTTTGGCACCTCTGTGCCGAACCGTGTCCCTAAGGGCATGCAAATGGAGATCATCATACTGTTGATCCCGAATACGGTCGAATAATGAAGAACGAGCCATTGTATAATCTAAAACACTATCTGTCTCAGAAACATCAAATCTCATGAGTTGATTGGCTAAAGCATGAACATCTAAAGCAAGCGATCGCTCCCCGACCGGAATATAAGCAAGACTACCCATGCTGACTGACTTCCGGCTCAAAGCATCGGCCACCACATTGGCCTTCCCCGGATGATATAAGATGGTAATGTCATAGTCTTTCAACATCTCCAACCATCTTCTCTGCCTCATATTCAACTTTTTCTCCTTGAATAGATATTGCAAACTCTTATGATCTGAGAACACCTCACATGACACACCATACAAATAATGCCTCCAAATATTCAATGTGTGGACAATGGTTGCTAACTCTAAATCATGAACTGGATAGTTCTTCTTATGAACCTTCAACTGACGTGAAGCATAAGTTATAACCTTGCCATCCTGCGTCAACACTGCACCAAGTCCAACCCGTGAAGCATTACAATACACAGTATATGGCCTTGAATATTAGGGCAAAACCAACACTGGTGTTGTGGTCAAGGCTGTCTTGAGCTTCTGAAAGCTCGCCTCACACTTGAACTGGTCACCCTTCTGAGTCAACCTGGTCATCGGGGCTGCAATAGATGAAACACCCTCCACAAATCAACGATAGAAACCTGTTAAGCCCAAGAAACTCCGAATCTCTGTAGCTAAGGTGGGTCTAGGCCAATCCTTAACTGCTGAAATCTTCTTGGGATCCACCTGAATACCCTCTCCCGATAAAACATGGCCTAGAAATGCAACTGAACACAACCAGAACTCACACTTCAAAAATTTGGCATACAACTGACTGCCCTTCAGAGTCTGGAGGACGACCCGAAGGTGTTGCTCGTGTTCCTCTCGTCTATAGGAGTAAATCAAAATGTCATCAATGAAGACAATCGCGAACAAATCCAAATAGTTCATGAACACTCGGTTCATCAAATCCATAAAAGCAGCTGGGGCATTTGTCGGACTTGGGGACATCACCAAGAACCCATAATGCCCATACTGAGTGCGAAAGGCTGTCTTAGGGAAATCAGACATCCTAATCCTCAACTGATGGTAGCCAGATCTCAAGTCAATCTTTGAAAACATCGCCTTGGGGTGCTCCAGTGTTGTTCGTTAAGAAGAAGAATGGGTCGATGAGAATGTGCACAGATTACCGGCAATTGAACAAGGTTACCATCAAGAATAAGTATCCATTGCCGAAGATTGATGATTTGTTTTATCAGTTGCAGAGTGCCAAGGTATTTTCGAAGATTGATTTGAGATCTCGCTACCATCAGTTGAGGATTAGGGCATCTGATGTCCCTAAGATAGCTTTTCGCACTCGGTACGGGCATTATGAGTTCTTAGTAATGTCATTCGGGTTGACAAATGCCCCAACTGCTTTTATGGATTTGATGAACCGAGTGTTCAGACCTTATTTGGATTCGTTCGTGATTGTCTTCATTGATGATATTCTTATTTATTCCCGCAGTCGAGAGGAGCACGAGCAGCACCTTCGTGTAACGATCCGGTCGGTCGTTCCATAAAATTTGCATTATTATTGTTGTTATGGACTTGGAATAAGTTGGTTATACTGTTATTGATGTGTTAGAGTTGGTAGACTTGGAATCGGAATGGTTGTAGTGAGAGTTTAGTCACTTAGTCTCTAGAAATAGCCTTAGAGTTGAAAAAGTCAACTGAGAGTTGACTTATTGGTAAACGACCTCGAAATGTAGATTTTATGGCTTGGATAGCTCATTAGGTTATTTGGGACTTAGGAGTGTGTTCGAAATATTTTTGTGATGTCCGGTGTAGAATTAGGCTTGAATTGGCGAAAGTTAGTTTTTGGCGATTTCCGGTCGGCAATGAAAAATAGGCTATCGGGGTCGAAATGGAGTTCCAGAAGTTGGAACATGTTCGTAATGTCGTTTTGGATATGTCTGCAAAATTTCAGGTCAATCGGAGTTGTTTTGGATAGTTTCGGCATCGTTGGTGGATTTTAGAAATTTCAAAGTTCTTAGGCTTGAATCCGATGTAATTTTGGTGTTTTTGAGGTTATATTTAGTGTTTTGAGAGTGAAACTAAGTTTGAATGATAATTTATGATATGTTGGTAAATTTGGTTGGGGTCCCGATGGGCTCGGGATTGATTTCGGGTGGTTAACGGGCACTTTCGGACTTAAAAATATTGTTGTTTTCTGGTGTTACAACACCTAGTGTTTATTCACTGCGATCGCGTAGGCATTTGTGCGATCGCGTAGGGTTAAATTGGGGCAGGTGAAAATTTTGTTGTGCGATCGCAAGCTTGGGGTCGTGATCGCGTGGGTGGAGGTTAGCAAGGCAATGTGGTCGCGTGTAGTGTTGTGCGATCGCACTGTGTGTGGGGCGCGTGGGCTGGCAAGGGTGATTTATTCGGTGCGAACGCATGTGGTCTAACGCGATCGCATAGAGGGAAGAATCCAGTGTTGTACGATCGCATGAGGGAGATCGCAATCGCACAGTGTGCGTACCTGGGCAGTATATAATTAAACCCTTCCGCGACCATTAACACTTTTACACCATTTTTTGAACGGGAAGAAGCTTTTGAGGCGATTTTGAAGAGAGAAAATCAGTATTCTTCATATAGGTAAGTATTTTGGATCCTAAAACTCGATTATAGGTAATTAAGGAACATAATATCAGTGTTTAATTCATGAAAATGAGTAGAAAAAGTTGGAGTTAGGGCTTGAGATTATGAGACCTTCTAGGGATGATTTGAGGGGCCAAACGAACTCCGATTTTAGCGTTCTTTATATGTACGGACTCATGAGATGATGAAGAACATTTTGGTATAAAATTTATCGAGTTCCGAGATGCAGGCTCGGGGGTCGGGTTTTGGCTAATTTCAGGTTTTGAGCTAAAATTGGTATTTTTCAATTGGAATTCATTTCTTAAGCATAATTTGATGATAAAGATCTGATCTTTATAGATTTGGAGTGCTCGGAAGTTGATTCGAGAGGCAAGCGCATTGCGGAGTATCTTTTCAGGCTAGTTTGAGGTAAGTAATGTCTTTAAATCCTGTCCTGAGGGTATGAAACCCCAGACCTTGCGTCCTTTCATGGATTTGGAGTGATGCACACACTGGATGACGAGTGTGGCGCGTGCACGAATTTGAAAGTTGGAAAATGTTCCTTTTTGGGCAACTATTGAGTTGCGAAACCACTTTTAAAGCATATGGTTATTATTATTACTATGTTTTGTTATACTTGGGTTGTAAGCCGTGTTTGGGGCCTAGTGCCGATCTGTTTTAACCCCCTGGGGGCTATTTTACTGATATTCTCACTACTTTGAAACAATGATTTTACACTCAGTCTTTCTTGTGAAATTATTGACACTCTTATTTGATAATATTACTATTTCTTGAAATGAAATACTATTTTGGGTCGAGAACCCAGTTTTATTCATGGCCCGAGTGGCATGCTGAGAGTGTATGACTGAGTGAGGCCGAGGGACAATGTTGTGAGGATGTTATGACATGAGAGAGGTCGAGTGTCTGAGAGTGATTTATGCCATGATGTGGCTTGTTTATAGTGTTTGGGCTGTAGGAGCCCCTTCGGAATCTGTACACACCCCCAGTGAGCGCAGGTACCTATTGAGTGCGAGTGATTTCCCACGAGGCTGATACTGAGTGACTGTGAGGTTGCCTAATGGGCTGATACTGAGTGACTGTGAGGTTGCCTGATGGGCTGATACGGAGTGATTGTGAGGTTGCCTGATGGGCTAATGCTGAGTGATGGTGAGGTGCTGAGGGAAATTTTTATGAGAAATGATTATGGCCCCAGGGGCAGATTTATGAAAATTTTACTGAGTTTTTTACTATGATTCACTTCGTTTTTCAAACTGATTTTTACTGAGAGTTTTACTGAGATATATTGAAATTATACTTGTTTCAAAGAATTTCTGGAAATTGGTTTTCAAACTTATGTATTTGATGAATACTTGATGGTAACTTGGTGTTTTACTTTTTTTGTGTGAATTGGTGTATCTGTGATGTGTGTTTCGTATTTCTCAGACTGTGATTTATTTTTATTACTACTGAGTTGGAGTACTCATCATTACTCCATGTGCCTCTGTGCACAGATCTAGGTACCGGCTCGGAGCAGTAGCTGTCTCTGATCGTTAGTAGCAGTTTTTACGGGATTTCGAGGTAGTTGTCCAGTGTCCACAGCTTCTCCATTTCCCTTTCTTATTTAGTTTTAGCATTTCATTCCTAGACTTTATTTAAGACATTAGTAGAGGTAGTTTTATTTCTCAGATGCTCGTGACCATGTTGACTCCAGTCTTGGGAGGTTTGTTTGGATTGTTAGATTTTTATTGGGGTGTAAAGACTTAAAGAAATTATTTTATATTTTGTTTGTTGTTATTATTTATATTTGAACTATTATAATAAGAACAAGGAAGTAGTTATGTGATGGTTGGCTAGCCTAGTTCCACAATAGGCGTCATCACGACCCGTTAGGATTTGCGGTCGTGACACTTCAAGTCGTTCTCCAGACTCTGAAGGACAGTCAGTTGTATGCTAAGTTTTCGAAGTGTGAGTTCTGGTTTAGTTCAGTTGCATTTCTGGGTCATGTTGTATCAACAGAGGGTATTCGGGTGGATCCCAAGAATATTTCAGCAGTCAAGGATTGGCCTAGACCCACATCAGCTACAGAGATTCGGAGTTTCTTGGGATTAGCAGGTTACTATCGTCGGTGTATGGAGGGTTTTTCATCTATTCCAGCCCCCATGACCAGGTTGACTCAGAAGGGTTCCCAGTTTAGGTGGTCAGATGAGTGTGAGGCGAGCTTTCAGAAGCTCAAGACAGCCTTGACAACCGCACCGGTGTTGGTTTTGCCCAAAGGTTCAGGGCCATATATTGTGTATTGTGATGCTTCTCGGGTTGGACTTGGTGCAGTATTGATGCAGGATGGAAAGGTTATAGCATATGATTCACGTCAGTTGAAGGTCCACGAGAAGAATTACCCAGTTCATGATTTGGAGTTACCATCCATTGTTCACGCGCTGAAGATTTGGAGGCATTATTTATATGGCGTTTCTTATGAGGTGGTCACGGATCACAAGAGTTTGCAATATTTGTTCAAGAAGAAAGATTTGAATTTGAGGCAGATGAGATGGTTATAGCTATTGAAAGACTATGAAATCACCATCTTATATCATCCGGTGAAGACCAATGTCGGGGCCGATGCTTTGAGTAGGAAGTCAGACAGTATGTGTAGTCTTGCTTATATTTCGGTCGGGGAGAGAGCGCTTGCTTTGGATGTTCAGGCTTTAGCCCATTGGTTCATGAGATTGGATGTTTCTGAGCCCGGCCGTGTTCTAGCTTATACAGTTGCTCGTTCCTCATTATTTGATCGTATTCGAGACCGGCAGTATGATGATCCACATTTCTATGTCCTTAGGGATACGGTCCGGCATGGTGGTGCCAAACAGGTTTAAGTTGGTGATGATGGAGTTTTGCGGATGCAGGGCTGTATTTGTGTGCCTAATGTTGATGGACTTTGTGAGTTGATATTGGAGGAGGCCCATAGTTCCCGGTATTCCATTCATCCTGGCGCCGCAAAGATGTATCAGGATTTGAGGAAGCATTATTGGTGGAGGAGAATGAAGAAGGATATTGTGGCATATGTAGCTCGGTGCTTGAATTGTCAGCAGGTTAAGTACGATCATCAGAGACCCAGTGGATTGATGCAGCAGATTGAGATTCCTGAGTGGAAGTGGGAGCGTATCACCATGGATTTCGTTGTTGGGCTCCCACGGACTCTTAGGAAGTTCGATGCAGTGTGGGTCATTGTGGATAGGCTTACCAGGTCAGCGCATTTCATTCTGGTGGCAGCTTCATATTCCTAGGAGAGATTAGCAGAGACCTACATTAGGGAGATTATTCGTCTTCATGGTGTGCCCGTGTCCATTATTTCTGATCGAGGTCCGCAGTTTACCTCGCATTTTTGGAGGGCAGTTCAACGTGAGTTGGTCATGCGGGTTGAGTTGAGCACAGCGTTTCATCCTCAGAGGGACGGGCAGTCTGAGCGTACCATTCAGATTTTGGAGGATATGCTTCGAGCCTGTGTCATTGACTTTGGAGGTTCTTGGGATCAGTTCTTTCCTTTAGCTAAATTCCCCTACAACAACAGGTATCAGTCGAGCATTCAGATGGCTCACTATGAGGCATTATATGGTAGGCAGTGTCGGTCGCCGGTTGGGTGGTTTGAGCCGGGAGAGGTTAGGTTGCTGAGTACGGAATTAGTGCAGGATGCCTTGGATAAGGCAAAGATCATCCATGATAGACTTTGTACAGCTCAGTCCAGGTAGAAGAGTTATGCCGACCGTAGAGTTCATGACTTGGCATTCATGGTCGGAGAGCGGGTGTTGCTTCGGGTGTCGCCCATGAAGGGCGTATTGAGATTCGGAAAGAAGGGTCATGTCGTGCCATATTATGATATTAAAAGCACGAAGGGTGATGTCGTGTTGTTTCTATTGATTTATTGTGATGATGAGAGTAAAGGCATGAAGGGTGATGCCATGCATTTGCATTTACTATTTGGTGAGGATGAGAGTAAAATCACGAAGGGTGATGTCGTGCACTGTTCTCTTTGTGTTGCTATTTCCTGTTGTTTAATTTGATGTTTGAATTGTTATTTTATTTCGTTATTTCCATTATTTGATATTCTCCCCCCCCCCCCCCCAAGCATGTTCCCCTTTCTGCATATTTAGCTGTTTATTTCTTGTCGTTATTATTTCTTCCGTATATTATTAAACTGCACAAGTTGATTTGGTTGTCGTTTCCTAGCCTCGTCACTACTTCGCCGAGGTTAGGCTCGACACTTACTCAGTACATGGGATCGGTTGTACTGATGCTACACTCTGCACATTTTTGTTGTGCAGATCCCAGTACAAGACCCTACGGACATTAGAGCGGGGAGGCTGCCTTCAGTCCACGTGGAGACACTGAGGTAGTCATGTTGGCGTCTGTATGCCTTGGTGTCTCCTCCTACTTCTTTTGTACTATATTCTAGTTATTTCAGAAACAGATGTACTTATTTCATTCAGACCATTATATGTATTATTCATAGACAGTCCGTGAGTTTGTGACACCAAGATTTTGGGTTGGCATCGTGAATTTCGTAACGGCATTTAATTAAGTTATTATACTTTGCTTCATTTTGTACTTCCATTTCTATTATTTCTGTGTTTCACCTATTATTGAATAATAATAAATGAATAAGGTAAATTAAACATTTACGTTGGCTTGCCTAGCGGGTTCAACGTTAAGTGCCATCACGGTCCTAGCGGTGGGAAATTCGGGTCGTGACAGAGAGGGGATCGATGAAGATGTCGTGATGTTGTGGGCCTTGAGGATGGACTTTAATAGTAAATAGTGAGAAATAAATAAAGAACAATTAATGAGCACAATAAATGGAAAGCAATAAATCTGTAGAACAATTGCTTGAGCACGTTTAGGTAAGAGAGCAGAGAATGTTCTTGTTGTATTCAATATCATATGTGTTACAAAATGGCAAGGGTCCCCTTTATATAGTAGGGGGAATCCCAACATAGTACATGTATAATTATTACAAAGAAATTCCATTGGTACAGCTATTTAATGGCTTAGAACGGATTTGTACTATTCTTGAATACCTGGTTAACTCTAACCACGTGTCCTTGGGAATTTCCCCCCTATCCATGATGGTCATCGATTTGCACTGCCCCGAGGTCGATCACAGGGAACCTTTGATATGCTCCCTCAGGGTCAAACTTTGAACTCTGCTCCGAGCTTCTCGAGGTTAGGCGTGGAATGCCACGGTGGCCTCAAAATTGGGCTCTTCGATTTTGACCGTATACAGATAGTCCTTGTGTTTCTTAGAATGAAATGATAAGAAACGGTCTTGAATCCTTGCCTCTTTGGTACCCCCATTATGATGTCATCCACGTGAGATCATTAAATGAAGTGATAGAAGGGTTGTATAGTGGTCATTGTAAGCACGGTTCTCGAAAAGTCCACGAACCGCTATTGGTTGACTTTTCCACTCCTTCAACATGCTCAAACGATTCCTATAAATACTTCAATCTTCTATCTTTTAAACTTTTACAATACCTTCAAACCTTCAGATCTTCACTAATAGTTTCCTGCCTCATCCCTTCTTTTGTGTTTACTTCTTCATCAGCTTTCTTTGAAACTTTGTTATAACCATGGACAAAACTTCCAAAACGGTCCCTCGGAAAGAGGAAACCATTTCTTCTTCACGCCCGTCTAAGGGAAAATCAAAAGCACCTCCCCGAATTGAGGAGTGTATTCCTGGTCCCTTCGAGACATCCTCCGATTTAAAAATTGACAAACCTCCTTTGACACCAGGCCAATGCGAGCCCATGTCTTGGTACATAAGTGTAATAACCAATGTGAAGAAGCTAAAGATAGACTATCGTTGGGGGGAGGCGGTGCAGGTGGAAATCCCTCCATCGGAAGAAAGCATAACTACGCATAAAGTTGGATTCCCCAGCGTCTATACGTACCCTTTTACCTTAGGGACTGTAGATTCCTCTTCTCCACCAATATACCCGGTGATCCTTGATTTTTGTCATCAATATCGAGTGACGCTTGGTCAGATTTATCCTTCTTTTTGGAGAATTGTCTATATGATTGGGTATTTCTCGAACATGGTCGGAGGGATTTCTTTCACCCTCGATCATCTTATCAGATTATATAACCCCCGTATCTATCGAGGGGGCTTAGTCAAGCTGCATCGTCGATCTGCCAAAGCATTTTTTGTCTACATCGACGAGGACAAAGACTGGGGATGGATGAGCTGGTTTGTTCGAGTCAAAACCTTAGACCTTATCCCTGCTGAGAAGATGTGATTCCCGGAGGAATGGAATACGAGGTGTAAGTGTTGCTACACTGATTGTATTTTATCATACGAATGCCATTTTTCCTTCTTTGAACTAATTCCTTTCTTTTTAAATTGATTTTCTTCTGATTGCATATCCACCGTGTGGTTCCCCGGCGCGGACAAGGACCTCCCGAGATGGGTAAAACTCTTGGACTCCGCCTCCCCATATAACAAGCGTTTGGCGTGATTTGTCCAAGACGCGATGGCAGGACAAAAATCATGGTATGCCCTCACCGTTGTTACTTCAAAATTCCTTGTAAGTAGACTTCACGACAATATGTTTGATATTTCATACTTGTGCAGGCCTCAGGGAAGTCGTTTCAATGAGACCGTCTCCTCCTGGCGAAGAAAAGACCCAAAACCCGCCAAGGACAAAAAAAGGAAGAACGAGACGCCGGAGGAATCTCCAAAACCAAAGGAAACTAAGGTACGGAAGCCCAATACCGATGCCACGGTCTTGACTTCGACAGCTATAGAAAGTCTTTGTATTGAAGACGAAGATGATGATATTTTCCCTTTGGTACAAAGGGCAATACGAAGCACTGATGCTTCAAAAGTTGTTGAGTCGAAGGTGGCCGATGCGGACCCACCTTGTATTGAGGAGACCATCGAGGAGGGTTTGGGTGCAGTCCCCGAGTCACCCGTCGGACAGGATACAGTTCGTGCCGACGAGTCCTTGATTGGAAAGGGAGGACTCAACTCTAAGGTTCTTCGAGGGCGAGAGGAAGCCCCAATAGAGGTTGATGCCATAGGCGATTTACAATCGGGCCCGTCGTTTTCACCAGGGAAAATACGGGATGCCAAGGACAGGGAAGCTCCCGATGTAGGGGCATCCGAGGGAGAGGATGATGTGTTCAAATATTACTTCGTCGGTGTTGAGGAGGATGTCGATCTCGATGCCCCCGTCGCTCTCGAGGAGGCTGAGAGGCTCCAAAAATAGGTGATCTTTTTTACACGACCTTTGTGTTTCGAGTCTTGACCCTTGTCCCCCTAACTTCTTTCGTTTGCGTTGCAGGTCATGAAGTTGTATGATCAGGATTTTTCCAAGTTACAAGATGAGCTGACTCATCGTGAGGGGGAGCTCGAGAAACTCATGTCGGAGTTGAATGAGCTGAAGACTTCATCTTCCCGAAAGGAAAAGGAATTGATCCACCTTCGGGCAAGCTCGGAGAAGGCGCTCCAGGATCGGGCCAACTTTATCGAGCAGGTAGTTTGGTATTCATGAACTTGCCTTTTATCTTCATAACTTGGTGTTTATTACCTTGACTCGTCATTTGCAAATTGAGCAAAAGGATGACCTAGTGGGGCAGCTTCAAGAAGAGATTGTGGCTAAAGACGCTGAAATCTCTCGAGCTGAAGCGACACAATGGTAGCGTGGCTTCGGAGAGGGATATTCTCCGGGAGGAGCTGGCCTCGACTCAGGGTCTTCTTCGAGGTGCTCAAGAGGAGGCTTGAAAATTTGAAGCGCTCCATGCTTAGTCGGTTGCCGCCTTGTCCATGGCCAAGTCTGAGGCTGATGCATTCGTAACCTCGTACAAAGATGATGTTGTCGTCGCAAACAATCGGGCCAGGGAGATATCTGAAGAGGCCGAGATCAAACTGGATCGCGTCGTTGCTCATGCTCGTTTGGAAGCTCAGAGGCAGTTTGCCTCTGTTTCGTGGTGAGTTTCAGTGACCTTCTGGCGTTTCAGCTTTGCATTTTCATCCTTTTAACTGAACCTTCTTTATGATATGCCTTCGACAAATTCAAGTCTGAGCTGCTTCGCTGTGAAGCTAGGTTGCGGAAAGCTTTGGACGGGGAGAAATCTCTCAGGCTTCTTTGTGACAAGAAGGCAACAGATTTGATACACCTTCGATCAAAGTTGAATCGAAGTCATGGTTACGAAGGAATCCTCGAGAAATAGGTAACATTTATTTGAGGGAATACAGGCTTCTTCTCCCACCTTCGAAAACCAACGCTTCGGTACCTCAGTTGCATAGAAAGACAGAGAAGTTGGAACGCCTTCAAGGCGAAGTTAATCAGGTTAATTATGAACATATTGAATTAAGGGCACAGATAGATGCTCATGTTTCGGCCAAAAGGAACGCTTTGGCTAGGGCCTTCGCCCTTGAGATACAACTTCGCAATGCTCGAGAAATCCACTCGGTTCAAACGAGCAGGATTATTAAGCTCGAGACATACCTTTTGAAGATGAAGGCCGAATTCATGGGCGCTCTATCCGAAGCCGATGAGGTCCGAGCAAAGGACGATAAGAAGGTGGACGTCTATCTAAAAGATGTCGTTGAAGCTCGTATGAAGTTGAAGGAGGTTTCTGATCGAGACAGGCTTAGCAACATGAGGAGATCCATGTTAGGGGATTCGATCTCTCGGAGGAGATTTAGAAGGCCAATGAGGATGAGTTCGATGCCAAGTTTCTCGTTTTCGATGTTGAAGACAATGAGGAAGAGGCCATCGAGGGAGTTGGTCCCAAAGAAGCTGACAGATCCATAGTCCCCGAGTTAGGGAAGAGTGAGTCCCCGAGAGTAGATTAAGTTTTTTTCTTTCTGATTCTTTGTATAGGGATCTCAGAGAGCATTGTAAATGTATCTTTGTATTGTATATAAAAAACTCTTTGGTTTTTCCGACTTGATTGTGTCTTTTCTTTTGTTTTGAATTTCGATGCCTGCCAATAATTAGTCCGATGAGTTGGACTTAGAAATTAAACCCTTGGGGTTTTGTGCTTGATGAGCAATCGGTAATAGTTGATAGTTAACCGTTTCAGGGCTCAGTCCTTGAGTCGAGTTCGACTTCGAGCTCATCGACCTTTGTTTTTTTTTTAAATCGGCCCTGAGGCTCTTCAGATTGTCCCTGAGGCTTTTAGGCTGGCCCTTAGGCTCTTATGCATTGGCCCTTAGGCTCTTTTTAGATCGTCCTTAAGGCTCTTTAGGCTGGCCCTTAGGCTCTTACGCATTGGCCCTTAGGCTCTTTTTAGATCGATATTGAGGCTCTTTAGGCTAGCCCTTAGGCTCTTACGCATTGGACCTTAGGATCTTTTTAGATCGTCCCTGAGGCTCTTTAGGTTGGCCCTTAAGCTCTTACACATTGGGTCGATGTGACCTCTAATGTGGCTATAGTTTTCCATCGTTAAATACTTTGAAGTTTTTGTGTTCGTCCGACTCTTCGATGGCTCGAAAAGAACCTCGATTATGAGTCGATACGTGACAATGAACGAGAACCTCGGGAGGTTTGCTCGAAGGCTGAACTTTCGAAGCCTTTTCATTGTTAGGAGTTGATATGATTGAAGCTCTTTTGCTTATGCCGAGGGTAGCCTGATTAACCGGTTCTTTTCGAAGTATTTTGAAGTATTTGAAGGCATGTAGTTTTATGGCGGCAGTTAGATGCTCCGAGCCGTGTTAATTTGGCCGGAGCCTTTTGATATGACAGTAGTCTTTATGTTTGGCGCCTTTTAGTCCCCGGGTGAAATAGCCTTCGGCGTCTATATCGAGGGAATGCCTTTTTAGGGGTCTTACAAGTTCGAATATATAGCCTTGGCCTTAATATCGGGGTTATGCCTTTTAAGGTCTTATAAGTTTGAGTATGCCTCTTTGAGGTCTTGCAGATTCGATGTTGCCTCATTGAGGGCTTATGAATTTGATGTTTCCTCATTGAGGGATTATACATTTAGGCATGCCTCGTTGAGGTCTTGGAGGTTTGATATTGCCCCATAGAGGGTTTATGAGATCGAGGTTGCCTCATTGAGGGCTTACGAGCTCGAGGTTTATATAGCCCGGTGAGCTGACTATTGACGACAGTCCCCAAGTGTTCGGGAGTTTTTGGCCCTGGAGTCGTTTCTTGTAAAATTAGCAAAATTCTTTGAGGCATGAAGCATTTTGATGATAAAAGATACTTCTTCGATTACTTTATACGAGGGTACATGTTTTCTCCATCGAGAGTTCGATTATTCTATGCGGACACAGTTCATTCGACCGTTTGGCCCGATACAACATTCTCATGTCGACACCCTCTTTGGCACATTTCGATTTCTTTGAGGAGGTAACCCCCCGGGTGGATGCCCCCCAGTATTTGAGGTTGATCAAAGAGAAATCTTGAATACTTGATGATTCTCCTTAGGTACCATATGGATGTTGCCTCGTTAAAAACCTCGTTGGTAAAACCCATTTGGGATAAAATCTGATCTAAGGGAAAAAGAGCGCAACGCATGCTTTAAAACCTAAGGTCTTCGAGCTGGAGTGTGCTTCGATTCCTCTCAATCGAACACCTACACATAAGTTAGTATAAAACATAAATGAAAAAGGGAAAGGGTTGTACCTTAGCTGTGGTAGCGTTCGAGCCTAGATATATTTTAATTATTCGCTTCGAGGATGCGGCACGGTCCTTTGTTTATTCATCCGGGTGCTGCCGAGGATATAGGTTGCTACTTGGCCGTTTGTTTGTTTTTTGGATCCTTCGATGTAGAAGGCGTCGATGTCGGTGTCACGTCGTGCACCGCGAACATCCCGTTTGCTTCATGCTGCTCCCCGTATACTGTTTTTACTTTGTCCTTTGTTGGAAACTTCATCATTTGATGAAGGGCTGACAGAAATGCTCTTATACAGTGTATCCACGGCCTACCGAATAAGGCATTGTACCTCATGTCACCATCGATGACATGAAACTTGGTATCTTGGATTGTACCGGCCACGTTGACCGGGAGGGTGATCTTCCCTTTCGTTGTTTCACTCGCCATGTTGAATCCATTGAGGACTCGAGAGGCGGGCAATATTGGTCGAGCTACCTGGATCCACGAGCACACGTTTAATCTGAATGTTATTCAAGAGAAAAGAAATTACCAGTGTGTCGTTATGAGGCCGAGAAAAGGTCTCCATGTCCTCTTTGTTGAATGTGAGAGCATCCTCTGGTATGTAACTCCGATTTCGCTTTTCCCTGGTGATGGATATTTTCGTTCACTTGACAATGGGTCCCTGTGGAACGTCGACTCCTCCAATGATCATGTGGATGACGTGATGTGGTTCCTCTGGTTCGTCCTTCCTGTTTGCCTCTCTTTCCCGAAATTGATTTTTAGCTCGGTCACTGAGTAACTCTCAAAGATGCCTTTCGCTGATCAATCGGGCTACTTCTTCTCGAAGTTGTCTGCAATCCTCGATTTTGTGTCCGTGAGTGCTGTGGTATTTTCATACCAAGTTGGGGTTCCTTTGTGAAGGATCTGATAGTATGGGTTTTGCCCATCTTGTATCTTTGATCTTACCTATGGACGATACGATGTCTGAAACATCTACGTTAAAGTTGTACTCAGATAATCGGGGTGCCTCTACTGGCCTTATATGCCTATCGAATCCGGCCTTGCTTACGAGTGCCCAAGAATTTCTTCCTCGATCCGTCCTTTGGTCTCCTCGAGGTATATTGCGCCTCAGGGAATTTCTCCGATCTTCTATGTACAGTTTATATCTTTCTTTATTTTGCCTCGGCTCTCTTTCTGGAAACCTCGATTCCTTTGCTAAGATCCTGCTGGGATATACCAAGCCAGAGGGGGCTCCTAGTTGGTCATCCTCGACCCCGATCTTCGATTGATATATGTTGTGCACATCATCCCAAGCCACGACGGGATATTCAACCAAGTTCTGCTTTAGCTGCTTCGAAGTTATCGAGCTCCGTTCGTTCAAGCCCGGAGTGAAGGAATGCACTGACCAGTCATCGGAAACTGGTGGTAATTCCATTCGCTCCATTTGAAAGCGAGATACAAATTCCCTTAGCATCTCGTTTTCTCTCTGTTTGATTTTGAAGACGTCAGACTTCCTGGTAGAAACCTTGATGGCACCGGCATGTGCCTTTACAAAAGAGTCAGCCAACATGGCAAACGAATCTATTGAATTCGGGGTTAGGTTATGATACCACATCATGGCCCCTTTTGATACTGTTTCTCCAAATTTCTTCAACAAGACGGATTCGATCTTGTCGTCCTTCAGGTCATTTCCTTTTACAGCACAAGTATAAGCGGTAATGTGCTCATTGGGGTCCGAGGTCCCGTTATACTTCAGGAGATCGGACATTCTGAACTTCTTTGGGATGGGTTTCGGAGTCGCACTTGATGGGAGTGGCTTCTTCACAAAACTTTGAATCTACACCCTTCAAAATCGAGGGTGCGCCCGGGATCTGATCGACCCTCGAGTTATAGGTCTCCACCTCTTCGCCGTTAGCTTCTATCTTCTTTTCTCCTGATTCAATTATTTTAGTAAGGTCCTCGAGCATCTTCATAATAGCGGGGTCGGCTGCTGACCCGCTATTGCTTGACCTTGCTGCTGCATGCTCGACTCGAGGAGCCATTTCTGGTGCTGCTGGCTTGGAGTTTTTTGTTGACTTTGCAGTTGAGCAATAGCCACTTGTTGCGCTTGTAGCATTTCAAAAATGACATGAAGGATAACTTCCCTTTCCTCCCGAGCTGGAGTTTTCTACGCTTCAAGTTGGTTTTCTCGGCGTACACTTTCGTCGGTATGAGAGCTTATATCGACATGTTGGGCGTTGCGTGAGCCCACATCCACGGGGATTGGTGCTGGTTCTACCCCAGGGTTTTGCAGTGGTATACCGGCGCCTAAAACAGCTACGTCATTCTCTCCATGATCCTCAGGTCCGTTGTTTTCATGTGCATTCACTGAGTTAGACATTTTTCGACCTTAAATCAAATATTCTTGGACAAGAAAAAGTGTGAAGAATAACTTGTGCTTTTCAGTAAACCAGCACTAAAACAATCACTATTATTTTTAGCCCCACGGTGGGCGCCAAACTGTTTACCTTGAAAATCGTAATGACAATTATATTTGATTTAGTGGTTCTAAATATATGTCATTTATTTTAATACTAGTTGTTAGGCAGTAGATGTTTGGTGTGAGTAAGAAAAGTAAAGTAAGAGTAAAGGAAAATAGTGATATGCAAACCGAGCTGGCACTAGGCTGGGCCTCGAGCTTGGTGAGCAAGGCCTTGAGGTTCGGTTATAATGCTGAGTGAGAGGGGATCGATGAAGATGTCGTGATATTGGGGCCCCGAGGATAGCCTTTAATAGTAAATATTGAGCAATAAATAAAGAACAATTAATGAACATAATAAATGGAAAGCAATAAATCTATAGAACTGTTTGAGCACGTTTAGGTAAGAGAGCATAGAATGTTCTTGTTGTATTCAATATCATATGTGTTACAAAATGGCAAGGGTCCCCTTTATATAGGAGGAGGAATCCCAACATAGTACATGTATAATTATTACAAAGAAATGTCATTGGTACAGCTATTTAATGGCTTAGTACAGATTTGTACTATTCTTGTAGACCTGTCAGCTCTAACCAAGTGTCCTTGGGAATCTCCCGCCTCTCCATGATGGTCATCGATTTGCACTGCCCCGAGGTCGATCACAGGGAACCTTCGATATGCTCCGTCGTGGTCAAGCTTCGAACTCTGCTTCGATCTTCTCGAGGTTAGGCGCGGAATGCCACGGTGGCCTCAAAATCGGGCTCTCCGATTTTGGCCGTATACAGTAATGTACTTGACTGAATACGAATTATTTATGGAGATATGTGTCTAACGGAAAAAAAAATAGCTACATTCACAACTAGTAATTGGTAAAAAAATCACAGTTAAAATAATCGATATTTGGCCAATTTTTTCATGTAAAGAACAAATTTGAACAAAAACTCCCTTAAAACCCGTGAAATATTCTAGCATAATATGTCGGAGCCAATTTTTTCATGGATCTTGATAGGAGGGTGTGGAGGTCAAGCATTACAGTTGTAGGTTAACGGGTAGTCGAGCGGTTTTCCTCTTTGTCCCGGTTTCCCTCTTCGTACCGACGAGTATGATAGTGTTGTGTCTAGCTCAGCTAGCGATTTATGTTGTGTTTCACACTTTTGCATAATATTTGTGTTACTGCTTTTCCATTTATTTGATGTCTCTCACGTTGCTGATATTATTTTGCAGGTTTTGTTGTCACATATCTATTATCTCTGAGCCGAGGTTCTCCCTGAAACAACCTCTCTACCCCCTCTGGAGTAGGGGTAAGGTCTACGTACACTCTACCCTCCCCAGACCTCATTGGTGGAATTTTACTAGGTTGTTGTTGTAATATGCCAGAGTTTGAATTTTTGACATATATATTTCCGGCATAATTCATTATGTGCTAGAGTTCCATCATAATTTGCGGGGAATTTATAAGCAAGTGCTTCATAATCCAGCATATTATGTCGAAACTTTCTGTGTTTTTACGATGATTTCACTTCTCACTCACTAGTTACAACAAGATTTTGATTGGATTCTATAGGATTTCTTCAAAATCTCAAGTACACCACAAAAGTTATCTTTCAAGATTTGGGTATTAAAGTTGCGTACATCCTACCCTCCCCAGACCCCACTTGGTGGGAATATACCGGGTATTTGTTGTAATAAGTTAATTAATCACTTATCTTGAGGCAATAGACAGCGCTACAAAAGTTGATTTGTTTTCATGACAATCAAAACACTGACTGATGAAACTAACTTAATAAACACAAACAATAAGCAAATTAATCTAAAATCATTCTCAGTATATTAAATTACTCGAAGCTATTTCCTCGTCAATGTATCCATAATTCAAAGCTAACACATACTGATTCGATACAGCAAAATCATTTGATCCATTATTGCACAATCAAAACTTAAAATTGGACAGAGAGCTTTCAAGGTCCACATAGACACACTGAATAACAAAATAAAATTTACATTTTCTATTCATCGGACTATCCGAAACAACAACTCACAAGAGAAACCAGAAGCTGTCATGCCATAGATGTAACCCGAACCGAGTGATCTGCAGATCCAGTCAAGAAGATGGGCGACGTCGGATGCCAGTCTACTGTTGTTATAGATGCACTATGAGGAAGACTTCTCATCCCATATGCATGATCGCGGACCTAAGACAATTAAGAGGAATTATTTACAGTCAAAAAATCTTTAAACTGAAGTAAACCAGCTAGGCAAGAAATAACAGTAACTGGAAATGAAGAGGGGGCATAGCAAGGAAGCAAGGACCATGAAACTACATCTTATCAGACTGCTCCTAGGCCTTCTGACACCATATGTGCAGTGCTATTCCCAACAGTCCTCGTTAAATACTCATAAACAACTATTAAAAGAGAGATCCAATTGGTTTACTGATTGGGGCAATTCAGTGACCCCCACAAGTGATCTCCATTTTCAGATAGAGGCCAACCTAGAGCTTATGAACAAATAGTTAAGCTCTGAGACAATCAAGGCAAAGGGACCTAAACACATCAATCAGTGTGAAACAAATTTACCTGGTAAATAGGCGCTCTCAGGGAGTTGGATGTCACCAGAAGTCTTCTTCCATCAGCATCGAGAGCCATTTCATGCTTATAGTGTAACAAATTCTGAAGGTTACATAATCTGCAACAGGGGAAGAATAGATGTCAAGAATCTTATTCTACAACAACACAGGGAAAGAGAACATCTTTCATCTTTGAGAACAATTTAATGGGGAAAAGAAGAAATTTTAACAGATTACCCTGCTACTTGATAGAAAGTATATTCAAGCACAATGCAGTCCTTACGAGCAAAGAGATTCATGTATATTTCTTTTATTCTTTCCACAGTTAGTATACAGTTCGAAGGTCCAAATAACTTATTTATGCAGTTTTAAACTAAGTTGCACCGACATGGCAGTTTAGGTGTTGCACCCGTGTCGAAACGACACTAGTATGGGTGTGGATAAGGGATCCGTACCGGATCTGGTCAAAATATTTTGGGTACTTTGACCATGATGGACAAAAAAATTCGAGACGAGATACAATTTGATTACCGAAATCAGAACTAAAATTAGGGTAAATTTGCAGAAAATAGCATATCTTATGTAGGAAATCAATATTTTACTTATCTACAACTTGAGAATAAAAAGGAAATCCACACTTTACAAGCTATACGTAAGTATTACACGAAATTTCTCATAAATTAGAGAGAATTTTATTTATTTTAATTATTTTTAGCCGGATCCCCGCACCCGTATCCGTACTAAGATCTGTATCCCCGAATCTTAAAATTTACATCTTGAAAGATCCGACCTCCAGATCCGTACCCGTGTCGGACACCCGCACATGTGTCCAAGCAACTTAGATTTTAAAGGAAACAAGGAATTTATGGCTGAATCATCCCACAGAGCTAGTATGAACAGTTTGAAGGAGACTTCATGTCAACCTAACCATTTCGTTCTCTTCACTGCCTATTGAATAGAGAGAATTGATCTTTACTCATCAAAACCTTCATAAAGTGTCCTAGCACCATGCCAAAATGAAATGGATATGAGTTTTCACTGCTTGCCAAAGAAACCTACTAAATATCCGTACATCCTTCACAAGCACTACACGATTCCCCTTAAGGTAAATGTCACTATCCTAAAAGTTTTAACGCCTGCATTATGATGAGCGTAGGCGAGTTAGCTGCTTTGACAATAGTAACTCTCAGGGGTCATTTGGTAAGCGAACTAAGTTATCTCGGGATAATAATCTCAGGATTATAATCCCTGGACTTTATCCCACCTAGGAGGTGGAATAAAATAATCCCAAGTCTGATGGAATTAGGGAGGAAAATGTGGGATATCCAGTATTAAGTCTAGGATTAAATTTATTCCATGTTCGGTTGGGATAAATTTATAGCATCAACCAAACATGATATAAATCTGATCCCTTACCTTATCCCACCTTAACCCACGTACCAAACGACCCCTCAGTGCATGACCACCTTTTTAGTAAAAAGACATAACTCCACCCACAACTATACAATTATCCATGGAAGTGGAGAAGCCTTTGAAGAAGTGTACTTGTGAGAAATAATTACAAAAATTATATTATTGATGTCTTAAGTGTTTTTACAATAGCCCTACTCATATTGGATAATCTACGCGGTATGCTCGTTGAAAACATCAGTTTACACCATATACAATTAAAATATTTTTTTTACTCTATATACCTGCTTTATAAATTTATTTTACTATGTATACCTACTATATTCTAAAATATAATATTGTGTAGGCCAAATTAGAATATTGTAATATATTTGATTTGGATATTGTATTCCAAATTAGAATATTGTAGCATGTTTAGTTTGAATATTGCATTCCAAATTAAAATTATCATATGATTAGTTTGGATATTGTATTCTAAACTAGAATATTATAGCATATTTGGTTTGAATATTATATTCCAACTTATAATACTGCAGTGTGTTTTGTTAGAATAATGTATTCCAAATTAGAATATTGTGGTGTGTTTGGTTTGAATACTATATTACAAATTAGAATATTATTTCTGAATACTGTATTCTAAATAAAAATATTGTAGATGTATAATTTGAATAATGCATTCCAAATTAGAATATTAAAGTATATTTTATTTAAATATTGTATTCTTCATTAGAATAATGTATTATGTTTGGTTTGGTTATTGTACTCTTTATTAGAATATTAATTATGGTAAGCTAGGTTCGCGGGATTTTTCAAATTAGAATATTTTGGTATATTTAGTTTGAATATAATATCTCAAATTAGAATATTATGGTATGTTTAGTTTGGATATTGTATTCTTCATTAGAATATTGTGGTAAGCTATGTTTGGATTTTTCATATTAGAATATTGTTGTATGTTTATTTTGAATATTGTATTTCAAGTTAAAATACTATGATCTGTTTAGTTAGAATATTGTATGCCAAATTAGAATATTATGGTAAGGTAGGTTTGGATTGTATTTCAAAGTAGAATAATGTAATATATTTTAGAATATATAGAGGTATAGCGCGTTTTTGTGATATTTCACGTAATTTCAAAACTTAGGTGTATCATGAAAGTGAGTTTTACAAATGGGTATATCATGTAACTTCCCCTATAATGTTTACATAGTACTATATAGCTAGTTTTCTGCTAACTATCTAACACTCCCCCTTAAGTTGGTGCATATAAATCATATGTACCGAGCTTGTTACAAATATAACTAATATGAGGACCAGCAAGGGACTTGGTGAAAATATCTGTAAGTTGATCACTAGACTTCACAAACTGTGTAACAATATCTCCTGAGAGTATCTTTTCTCTCACAAAGTGACAATCAATTTCAATGTGTTTAGTCCTAGTTAGATAGTTATGTGTAAATAGTTTTAATCTCATGTGAAGAGGAGAGTTGTTGATCCGTGAGGAGTTGTGAGAGATTGGTTGTATTGGGCATGGGGATAGGTAGAGGTAGGCCTAAGAAGTATTAGGCCGAGTTGATTAGGCAGGATATGACGAAACTTAAGCTTACTGAGAACTTGACCCTAGATAGGAGGGGTTGAAGGTCGAGGATTAGGGTAAAATGTTAGGGGGTAGTTGGGTGTATTCCTTTGTCATCCTAGTGGCAGTAGTATTAGTCTTGTAGTCTTTTTTTTTCCTTTTTCCTATTCGTAGAGCTATATTTTTGCATGTTATTTCTTTTGTTTCAGTAAATAACTTAATCACTGTTGTTACTTCTTATCGCTACTGCTCCTTTTCATTTGGTCCTTGAGTCGAGGGTCTTCGGAAACAGCATCTCTATCTCCACAAGGTAGGGGTAAGGTCTGCGTACACACTACCCTCCCAAGACCCCATTTGTGGGATTATAATGGGTATGTTGTTGTTGATTATAGTGACACTTTCTCTCTCATGGCTAAAGTAGTATTTGTTCGCCTTTTTCTGTCCATGATTGTTGTTCGTCATTGGCCTCTTTATCGGACATTAAGAATGCCTTTTTCCATAGTGATGTTGAGGATGAAGTCTATATGGAACAACCGCCTGATATTGTTGCTCAGTGGGGAGTCTAGTAGTCTTGTATGTCGATTACACAGGTCACTCTATAGTTTGAAATAATCTACTCAAGCCTGTTTGGTAAGTTCGGCACAATTATTTAGGAGTTCGGCATGACTCGTACTGAAGTTGATCACTCTGTGTTATCGGCATTTTGCTCCTAATCTGTGTATTTATCTGGTGGTTTATGTTGATGATATTGTTATTACTGGCAATGATCAGGATGGAATTACAAATATGAAGCAACATCTCTTTCAGCACTTCCAAACGAATGATCTAGGTAGATTGAAGTATTTTCTAGGTATTAAGGTCGCTCAGTCTAGCTCAGATATTGTTATTTCACAAAAAGATATACTCTAGATTGCAGACCTGTTGACACTCCCGAGGATTTGAATGCTAAGCTTTTGCCAGGACAGGGGGAGCTCTTAGCGATCCTTCGAGATATAGACGATTAGTTGGAAAATTGAATTACCTCAAACTGACTAGACCTGACATTTCATTTCCTATGAGTGATGTAAGTCTCGCAATCTTCGGTATATAAAATCAGCACCAGACAAAGGATTACGATTTGAGGATCGCGGCCACGAGCATATTATTGGATACACAGATGTTGATCGGTTAGGATCACCTTCTAATAGACGTTCTACATCTGGATGTTGTGTTCTAGTTGAAGGTAATTTGGTCTCTTGAAAAAGTAATAAACATAATGTAGTTGCTCGATCGAGCGCATAAGCAGAATATTGAGTCATGGTTATGACAACATGTTAGCTAGTTTGAATCAAACGGTTGCTCAAAGAATTAAAATTTGAAAAAATCAATCGGATGAAATTTGTGTATGATAATCAAGTTGCCCTTCATATTGCATCAAATCCAATGTTCCATAGGCCTAGATTGACTTTCGCTTCATCAAAGAGAAGATTTTCTCGGGAGATGTTATTACAAAGTTTGCGAAGTCAAATGATCAACTTGCAGATATTTTCACCAAGTCCCTCAAGGGTTCTCGTATTAGTATGTAACAAGCTTAGTACATACAACCTACATGCACCAGCTTGAGGGGAATATTAGAGTTAGTTCATGTAAATATAACCCCACATGGAATAGGAGTAATGTATATATTGTGTATTGTTATAAATAGGGGTCCTTGTATTATAGTTTAAACACATCAATAATATATTTTTCCCGTGTCAATGTTTCTCACAAATACCATGTGAGATGCAAATGCATGAGGCTAGGGCTAGAAAAACCTTGCTAGTTAAGTGTATATATTGTGTAGTGTTACAAATAGGGGTCCTTGTATTATAGTTTAAACACATGAATAATATATTTTTCCCGTGTCAATGTTTCTCACAAATACCATGTGAGATGCACATGCATGAGGCTAGGACTAGAAAAACCTTGCTAGGTAAGTGGAATTGTCATACAAGAATGAAAAACCAAAACTAAAGGATTGAACAATCCATATTTACCTGCTGCAATCTCTTGACCAAAGTACTTTGCCTTGATTCTGCAAACTCCACTCAAATATCTGCTTCACAAGCTACTGAATTAGATTCTTCACAATGCAGCTAACAAAGCAAAGCTTTCAGCAAGGAGATAACCGTACATATATGGAGAAGCACTCAAATGCATGAAAGAAAAATAAAGTGGGATTTGGTGACTGCTGAATAACTTGCCTTTCCATCGATACCCAAAGTGAAAATGCTTGTCTCATCGGAACCAAATAAAACAGAACTAATTGCAGAATCATGTGCTGGCCATCCGGTAATTTGCAGGCCGGCAGACATATCTATCACCTTGTTAAGGTTATGCTGGCTATGGAGGCCAGCGAAGTTATTATGCTGGCTATAAAGCATCTCAACTAACTGAACAGGTTCCTTCCCTAAACACCATTACTCACAATCATCCAGAGAGAGAAATAGGCAGAGACAATGCGAAATAAATTCAAAGGCCTCTAATGCAAGGTATAAGAGAGGACATTGACACACTATATTCACTAGTTCACTATATTCACTAGTTCAGACAAGGATACCAAACATGTGTATCATTCCATCAGTAGCTGCAGCTGCTAAAAGTTTTCCATTGTGATTGAAGCATACTGAAGTAATTGCAGGTGGATCTTCGCCAAGAGGAAGGACTGTCTTCAATAAAGTTTGAAGAAAGTTAGGCTTGAGAATCCTCTTGCTGAAAGGGAAAGAAATAGTATTGAAAATTCCGCATTGGATACAACTGGGACCCAGAATATGAACATACCATAGCCTTCCACGTCCTCATGTTCCAGACAGTTAAAGAAGCACAGCCCAATTTGCCAATGTCACTCGAACCACGCCTACAAAACTGCCATTTAGGATCGGTTCTTGAGGCTAACAAGAACTACCAAATACATCTTAATTAAGCATATCAGAACTCACATAGGTCCCCTAAAAATTGTTTAACCAGAATAAAACAAGTGAATCTTGCTTTAAATGAATAAACTGCAAAGTAAAACAAGTGAATGTTTTAACTGAAAAAAGAATCTTGCTTCCATTAGCAGAATAGCTTTTTTTTTTTTAGAAAGGTAACAGGTATTTACAATTGCAAAAGGCATTGTTCATCTTACAAGGCTTCAAAAAATTCAAAAGAAGTTTCTATATCCTCTGCATAATTTTCTTTACACCAGAAAAGAAAGGACAAAAAGCACTTCATCTTGATTTTCTGTAAAGATCAAGAATTGTCTTCAAAACACCTAGCGATCCTTTCTTGCCATACAGTCCACCAAATGCAGGCAGGAACCACATTCCACCATTTCTTTTGTCCGATACTACCTGCTGCATTCTTTCAGCTCCCCAACAGATCCTTTGTATCTCTAGGCATTACACAATTGATCCCAGCCAAGGACAAAAACCATTGCCATAAGATACAAGTGACCCTACGATTAAGGAATGAATGGCTATTGTTTTCTGCTTGCTCTCGACACAAGAAACACCTGGAGGTCAATAAAATCCCTCTTTTCTGGAGGTTTTCATGTGTCAAACATGCTTTCCTAGCCACCAACCAAGTGAAACAGACAACTTTGAATGGAGCATTGACTTTCCAGATGGAGTTACCAGGCCAATCAGAACCTGTGTGAGAAGAATCTGACAAGAGATGATAAGCAGACATTACCGGGAAATTCTTGTTGCTGCTCCCATTCCAATGCAGTGAATCATCCATATTGCTAACACCATGAAAAACCTTTAGTGTCTTTGGAATACCAACCAACCCTCTCAATCTCCCAATCATTCAATAATCTTCTGAAAACAAGATTCCAACCCTGTTGACTCCAAGCATCTTCAATGGTAGCTTCAGGTGAAGAGGCTAAACTGAACAGGTCTGGATATGTCTCTAAGAGGACCATGTCCTAACCAATTATCATTCCGAAAATCTTTTTCAACTACAAAATTCAGTATCTTCCCCCGAATTAGTGAATTAGACAGGATTCCTTTGTCCAGAATAAAAAGTGGTGGTCAATTTTCAGAAATATTTTCCTGCTATTACCAACTCTGAAACCAGTATTCATAACAAATTCCTCCCAGTATTTTCTGATTGCTTTTCAAATGCTAACCCCAAAAGAGGAACTTACTGATTTAGTACTGCAATGTCCCTGCTGCCCATATTTCGGCATAATCACCTTCCTCCATGAAGCTATGACTTCAGTGTTGTATCTCCATAGCCACTTCCATAGAAGGCGTTTCTTATGCAATCTTAAATTTCTAATACCCACTCTACCAATTCTTTTGCTAGAGATCAAAGATTTCCATCTCACAAGATGAAAGCATCTATTCTCCTTGTTTCCTTCCATATGAAATTCCTTGTAAGCGAGTCCAACCTTTTTCCACTTTAGAAGGTAAAGGAGAAACTGACATGACATAGGTAGGTAGTGAATCCAAAATGCTATTTACCAGAATTATCCTTTCCCCACAGGATTAATATTGAGTCTTCCATCTTGCTAATCTCTTCACACACTTATCTATCACTCCATTCCGTATTTCCATGGACTTGTTTTTTGCCCCAGAGAAAGACCAAGGTATACTGCAGGTAAAGAACCTATTTCACATCCCAAAATGGTAGCCGAAATTTGATCTTTCTCCACTTCATTGATTGGAAACAACAAACCAGGGCCCAGAAAACCTCAAACAAGGTGAGAATCAATCTCACATACCTCAATTGATCCACTTCAGCATCACAGAATAACAAAGTTTCATCAGCATACAATAACTGAGGGATAATGGGTGGGAATGAGACACGAGCTCAGCACCTCTGTCTGCTCGGGTACCATATAAAGAAATAGACTTTGGGCCTAACTCAACCCCTAAATCAAGACGTGAGGATTTGCCCAAGATAATATAAGAAGACAACATCCTATTTTCTCCACCAATGTGGGACACTTAACAACCCCTTCATGATTAAGACTAGACATCTAGAGCATGGATAATATAACATAAGGGCCCAATATTGGGTAAACCAAGATAGAAAACGGGCAGATGATTGGAAGGATACAAAAGCAGATCTGTAGAACTATCCCTTTATGCATCTTCTGGACTATTTGGACAGAGAGAAATAGTGCTTGTTTCGAGAATAGAAGGAACCACATCTCTAGAATCAGGAACCTTTGTTTGCAAAATCTGTTTTTTTGGTGTAAAAAGAGTATTCTAGAGAGTATTGATCAATTTATGGAATTTTTAGACTCACTTGGAAATATGCAACTAGAGATTGTTGTAGGGTCATGTCTTGTTTGGTTGTAATTAGAGTACCTTCTTGGTACCTTTTTAAATAAACTTTTACCTTACCAAAAAAAAATGGGTGTCGCTTTGATACCATGTTGAATTGTATAACCAACTCGTTTAAAATCTGAAGCGTTTAGATGAAATGGTCACACATACTGCAACATGGTATTAGAGCAAATAGAGGTATCTTAGGTTCGAATCTCAACACCACCCATTGTAGAAAAGAATTTTTACGTGTTTGACCCATGAAAAAAGAATCATGCCTGCACGTGAGATGGGGTGCTAAAGACACAATTAAGAAAAATAAGTGTTCTCTTTCTAACGGCATAAGCATTTAGATGAGATGGTTACACACACTTCAACCAAAAAATTGTCTTACAAGACCTAGAATCTCCACGTACTAATTGGGTTAAGACTTAACTGTTGTTGTACTTATATTGAGTATATTGTTTGTCAGGAATTTTTCAATCTTTTTTATATTGTTAGGGATTCGTATGGTAATGTAGGAATAAGTGTGTGATTTGAAGAACCTCTAATTTTAGAAAACCTCTTAATTTGTACTAAAAGATGACTATTTACTAGTATTGGGATGAAATGGACCCCAATTAAGGAAAAATAAATATTAAGAACTGCTGGTACTAGTTATTAGTAGCTTCACTAGACTAAAGGGCAAGTTCTACAGGGTGGTGGTTAGACTGGCTATGTTGTGTGGGGCTGAGTGTTGGCTCGTCAAGAAGTCACATGTCCAGAAGATGAGTGTAGCTGAAATGAGGATGTTGAGATGAATGTGTGGACATACCAGGAAAGACAAGATTAGGAGTGAAGTTATTAGGGACGAGGTGGGAGTGGCATCCGTGGAAGACAAGTTGCGGGAATCGAGGCTACGATGGTTTGGGCATGTGAGGAGGAGAGACATAGATACCCCGGTCAGGAGGTGTGAGAGGTTGAACATGACGGGCTTGAGGAAAGGCGGGGGTAGGTCAAAGAAATATTGGGAAAAGGTGATTAGGCAGGACATGTCGGTGTTTCACCTAATCGAGGACATGACTAGCAATAGGAAGGTATGGAGGTCGAGGATTAAGGTGGTGGGTTGGCAGGTAGTTGTGACTTCCTCTTAGGTTTACCAGTAGTACTAGCAGTACCCTTGTTGTTGGTTGAGAGATAGTTTCTTTTAGATTGTTGGTGTATCTGGTACTTAGCTACCACGTCCATTGTTGTTTGTTTGTATCGGCTACTGGAAATTGTTGCTCCCTAACTGTTACTATTTGATGCTACTTTTTCTCCTCTTTCACTGGAAATTATTGCTCCCTGATTGTTACTATTTGATGCTACTTTTTCTCCCCTTTTTCCTTATTGTCTTTTGTCTCCCTCTTCCCCCTCTTTCATCTACTTCTTCCCTTTTCTTCCTTGCCGCCTATTCTTGAGCCAAGGGTCTATCGGAAACAGCCTTTCTACCTCTCCAGGTAGGGGTAAGTTCTACGCACACTACCCTCCCCACCCTCCCCACCCTCCCCAGACCCCACATGTGGGATTATACTGGGTTTGTTGTTGTTGTTGTACTAGACAAGTATATATCTACAAGTAGCTTAACGCAGAGAAATTATAAGAAAAACATTCTTAAGCTATAACCTTTACTTAACAAGACATCAACGTAATAACATTCTTAAGCTATAACTTTTAAGTAACAGGACATCAAGGTAATAGATAGAGAACTTAAGATCAAAAAAGTACATCGAGAAGGTAGAAGCAGAAGTTACCCTCTCGATGCTGCAGCAGACACAAAAATTGGCTCCACAGGGCTGCATTTTAAGTCCAACACACTACTTCCAGGAAACATGAAATAGGAATGAGAAAAAGAACAAATAAAATAGTGTCCAAGTATTTCATTTTTTCCCCAAAGAAGAGAGTAAATCAGTGTGTGTGAGGAACCTCGGGAATGCTTCAGTGCAGGTAAGATCACAGACAACACGCTTAGCATCAACATTCCATACTTTGATTCCTCCGTCGGCTGTGCCTATGAGAAGCTTTTTCAAGACGAACATTAGTTCCAGAAGCATTAGAGTTCAATCCAGTATTGAAACTAGCAACTATACTAAATTTCATGAAAAAGAAACAAGAATCATGGAAACATAATGTATGTATATAATATTGGCAGTGTCTATACCAAACGGTCAGATTTGCACTCCCACTCAAGTGACATGATCTCTGCCCCACAATAGATGGTTGCATTTCTTGATGCTGGTGCTGATGAGTCATATGTCCAAATCCTTCATAATAATGCATTAACATCAATACAAGTATCGGATTCAGATATTTTTGGGCAAGTCAAAAAGTTTCATCGATAATACACAAAGATGGTGTCACTCTACAGAGTGCGGATATACATCAAACCCCACAAAGTCCAAATATATATATATATATATATATATATATATATATATATATATATTAAATCCTTTTACACCAAAGAATAAATGAGCAATGATTGATCTCAGAATAAAGAATAAATGAAACAAAAGGGAGCTCTTAAATCTCCAGAAAGAGTTTTCTAGACCCTTGAAAATTCTATTATTTCCTATCTAAATTACCCAAAAAATACAATGAGAAGGATCCTTGAATAGTTCTTTTTTCTGGTCTCCAGCTTTTTCATCCCCCAGCTCCATAACCTCTGCTGCCGTTCTAGGCAGCTCTCTATCAATTAGACATGGAGAAAACTAGAGCTCAAAACTGTCAGAAAGTGCAACTTAGTATAAGATGATTCACCTCCCATATGCTTCTTACACCAACACCAATTTACTATGCATTTTCATTCCTTCAGATAATCTGCCATCGGTATGGCATCCCAGCCGTAAAACATGTAAGAAACCTTAGTGCTATCCTATTGCACTCGCGTCTCTTGTGCTACACAAACATTTATAATATGATTTAACTGAAAATTATTGTGAAGCTTCTCCTTCTAGCATTCTCTCAACCTCCACAAACTGTTTACATCAATAGACGTTCTGTAAGAAATGGTTCAACTAATCCCATTCTAAATCTATTGTGGGTCTTCGAACAGGTCTCCTGAAAGAGAAGTCACAGGATACAATCTCCTTCCTTGAAATCTTGGCCATCATAGCCTCCTTATCCATCTTTATACATTAAAGAAATGGAGTGATAAATTCATGTTTTTAGGAGTTGTACCACTATACCAAACATCCAATCAAAATAAAACATGCCAATTATTACCACTTGCAAGATTAATGAATTAAAAAAACTTTTTCCTTATCTTTCACAGTTCCTGTTAGATAGTTATGTAAATAACCCTAGTCTCACGTGGAATAGGAGTAGAATGTGTATTGTGTATAGTTACAAATAGGACTATTGTAAAACACTTAATAGAATATTAATAATATATTTTTCTTCCGTTTCTAACATGGTACCAGAGCGGTAGTGAGAAAATAGTCGTTGTGCAATCTACCAATGATTCCGGGAAGAAACAGCCGTCGTGCAACTTTTCCGGTGGTTGTTTGCATCAACACCATTTGTTACCGCTGTTGTGCATAAACCAATACCACCACAGTGTGGTGAGTTAGTTTATGGATTCTCCGATAGTCAATGGGATGCAGTTGACGCATTCTTCTTCGATATATAAAATCAGCTCCAGGCAAAGAATTATTGTTTGAAGATCGAGGCCATGAGCAAATTGTTGGATACGCAGATACTGACTGGGCAAGATCACCTTCTGATAGAGGTTCTACGTCTAGATATTGTGTTTTAATAGGAGGCAATTTGGTCTTGGAAGAGCAAGAAACAGAATGTGGTTGCTCGGTTTAGTACAGAAGCAGAATATCGAGCAATGGTTGTGGGGCAACATGTGAGCTAGTTTGGATCAAACATTTGCTCTAAGGAGTTAAAATTTAGCGAGATCACTAAGATGGAACTTGTGTGTGATAATTAAGTTGCCCTTCATATTGCATCAAATCCGGTGTTCCATGAAAGAACTAAACACATTGAGATTGACTGTCACTTCATCAGGGAAAAGATACTCCAAGGAGATATTGCTACAAAGTTTCGGAAGTCAAATGATCAACTTGCAGATATTTTTACCAAGTCTCTCACTAGTCCTCGTATTAGTTATATATGTAACAAGCTCGGTACATATGATTTGTATGCACCGGCTTGAGTGGGAGTATTAGATAGTTATGTAAATAACCTTAGAATCACATGGAATAGGAGCAGCATATATTTTGTATAGTTATAAATAAGGCTATTGAAAAACACTTAAAGAGAATATCAATAATATATTTTTCTCCCGTGCTTTCTCACAATTCCCTTCCACACACTAGTTTCATACGAGTTGGTAATCTCCTCAGAGAATCACTTGTATCGGCTACCCCCATATTTTTCCTGAGCATCTTTATTCACATGACTTGGTTTCATGCTTTTATTGAGCCAATGGTCTATCGAAAACAAACTCTCTACCTTCACAAAGGCAGGAGTAAAGTCTGCGTACACACTACTCTCCCAGACCCCGCTTGTGGGATTTCACTGGTATGTTGTTGTTATTTTGGTCTTCATGTGCAAACCTCCATAATTGTTGGCCCAAAAAAGTTTGGAAAAGTACATGTGTAAATTTACAATCCTCCTACTCCATATATAGCATGTTTGGACAAGTTTCTCCAAGGCCAAAAGCATTTTTTTTTTCGAAGTTGAGGTGTTTGGCTAAGCTTCCAGGAAGAAAAAGAGTGTTATTGAGTAGAAGCAGAAAAAGGTAGCTTCTTCCCAAAAGTATTTTTTTGAAAAGCGTTTTTGGGAAAAATACACTTAGAAGCAGTTTCTAAAAGCTTGGTTAAACGCTAATTGCTGCTCAAAAGTGCTTTCAAATTGATTAGCCAAACACAAATTGATTTTCGCCAAAACTACTTTTCTGAAATGCACTTTTAGAAAAAAACACTTTCCAAAATAAGATAACTTTAGAAGCTTGGCCAAACAGGCTATTAGTGCTGTAAGGTTTATCTTACCTACTGTTAGTTTAGTAGTCAAATAGGAGTAAATAACCTTAACCCTAATCCTATGTGTATTAGGAGTAGGACATGTATTATCCATATATAGGGCCCATTGTATCATTGTAAAGAATAAGATATTATTTTCTCCCATGTTTTCTCACATGGTATCAGAGCAATCGTGAGAGATATATCGCTGTGCATCAATTCCAGCGACTCCGGGAAGAGAAATCAATCAACCGGAATTTTTTTTTTCCCGGCAAACACAGGTCTGCCGAGTAAAAAGCCACTTTTTATCAGTGTTGTGCAAAAAACCAACACCACCACTAAGTAGATCGGCCTCCGCCAACCAACCCTAGAAAAAATCTCCGCCGGAAGCTCCCTCACGCGCTCCCACGCGCCACCAGCAGATTTTTTCCGGCGAGCGCGTGCGACGCTCTCCGGCCATTTTTTGGCCACGCTTCTTGAGGACAGCCTACTCGCACGTCAAATCCGAGTCTTTTGGTACTATTTCCAACGACTTTGAATTTTTCCGGCGAGCTACAATGCTTTCCGGCGTTTGAGGCATCTTCCGGCGATTTTTTGGCCGAGCTTCTTCAGGGCAGTCTGTCCCCGCAGTAATTCCGACCCTACCCATGCCGTTATTTTTCGGTTCCGAGTACTTTGAAAATTTTCCGACAACTACAGTCCTTTTCCGGCAGCTACAATGTTCCCTTCGTCTGTTTGAGGGAATTTCCAATTGGTTCTTTCTATTATTTGGGTGTAATTTTATAGACCTCTCTTCAATTCAACGATGTCTTTTGAAGTTGATGTTTTCGGGTCTAAAAATCCGAGCTCTGGCAGTTCCAGTATTATGATTACCTCAGAACCTTTAATGGGAGGTTCAAACTACTTAGCTTGAGCTTCATCTTTAAAGGTTAAGGTGTTCAAGATCATCTAATCAAGAAGTCTAGCGAAGGAGATGAAAAGGCCAAAGCACACTGGGAGAAGATCGATGCTCAATTATGCAGTATTTTGTGGAGATCTATTGATTCCAAGTTGATGCCTTTGTTTCGTCCATTCCAGACATGTTATTTGGTTTGGGAAAAGGCTCGTACTTTATACACTAATGACATATCTCGTTTCTATGATGTGATATCGCGAATGACAAATTTAAAGAAACATGAATTAGATATGTCTACTTACTTGGGACAATTACAGGCAGTTATGGAGGACTTTGAGAAGTTGATGCCAGTTTCTGCTAGTGTTGAGAAGCAACAAGAGCAGCGACAAAAGATGTTTCT